>JAOANJ010000002.1:13197693-13214003 GCA_026413345.1 Ariopsis seemanni | reverse complement strand
TTTGAAGCCCTGAAAAAGGTTCTTCTATGGCATCGCCCTGAAGAACCGGTACTGGGCCCATTATTTTTTAGAGTGTAAGTGGTTTGTGAGTACTTCCTGCCACTCCCTTAATCTCGGATCTTCTACTGGTGAAGTAGTTTTTGGGCTATCTGTATTGTTTTAGATTCATGGCATTAAATAACTGAGCCAGGCTTGTGTAAAATGAACGCACTTCCTACAACACAAGAGGAATGGTGATTTTGCTGTGGGGATATTTATTTCTGCTTATTATCTCAGGCGTGATACATACTGTGCACGCATGCTCACACACAAGCACACACAGACGAAACAGTAAGTCCCCTATTCTGACATTCCCATATTGGCGGGTGAGTCAGTATCCTCCCTGTCTTGTGGGTTGTGTTCGGACAGACGTGACTTCTTCAGCCTTTGATGTTTCATCCTTTGGTGATAAGAAAGTGAATGCCGTTCCCAATAGAGCAGCTTCTCCAGAGGGACGCGGTTCGCTGTGTTGCTTTAAAGTCCGCCACAGATTACGTGTTCAAAGGGCCCGACTTTTATGTCTATCTCTTTCACTCATCTTCTCTCCTCCATATTGTGTCATTAGGAAAAGATGGGAATGCACTGTCCCAGGATAGGCTGAAATAATAATGTGTGTGTCTTGTAGAAGTGTTTTCTACTGAAACTATGATCAAGAAAGTGCCCATCATCCCAGTAACTATTGTTTCACAACAACAGGAATGGATTATATTATACTATATATTGTTATTATTTACATTTTTTCTATTTTTCTATTTTAATTCCTAGTTCTGGATGTAGGAATCCACTGAAGCTCTGGTGACATTGTTAGTGAAATGTTGAGAAGGGGGTTTTTAGGGGGTGTCAACCAAACATTTTAAGATGGCCTATTAACTCCAGTGCCATGGTAACAATGCAGCAGCTCGCGAAAATATTGAATTGCAACAACATCCCAATGTGTAAATGTGCACCGGTGCTCAGAACACAGGCTTCTGAGTGATGGGCAACAAATGGTGACCGAAAGCCGGGAAAGGACTGAAACCGCATATCACCACATTATATTGTGTTCCAAAATTGTACACCACCACTGGTTGCTATCTAAGAGGCCAAAAAGTTTAAAACATCAGTACTAAAAATAGTATATCAGAATAATACAGCACTATTTGATGACGAGGTGACGGTAATAAGAATTACTTTGCCAAACGACAGTATGTAGTAAATAATAATAATGTAATATGCAGGTCTGATGTATAGCTCTGTTGTCAGCCCTTCTGTGGTCTGAGTCTGCTTAATGATTATCAACCCGTGATCAATTAAAAAAAAAAAAAAAAAATCAGGCATAACTTTACAATAATGGAACTAGCTTGACATGTTTTAATACGGTTTATAGCAAACAGTCTGTTTACAGGCGTGAAGATGGTGGGCATTAAGGGCTGCCATCAAAGTTTGTGCTCACTGCTTCGTCCCGTCTTCTCACTCTTATGTTTGTGACAGGTGGCATTAGCAAGAGAGGCCTGTTGAATTCTGGAAGTGTCTGTAGTTTGGCTGTATGTCAGTAGCTGTCTGCACACACACACACACACTGCTCTGTTTGCTCCCTTTCCTTCGTTTTGCTCTGTGAACTGCATGTTGGCATTTGTGCCTCTTTTCCGACTGCTGTCCACTTCTTCAATTCCTTTTCTTTCTTTGCTCTCTTTCTTTTCTGCCCCTTTATTTCACTCACTCTTCCTCTGCTCTGGAAGCCTCAGTCCAGGCCTTTGAAAGGATGCGGCAGCTTTATCCACCCCAATAAAAGATGCCATAGTTTCCCTTTTCCTCTCCTTTCTGTCCTCCCTTTGCGGCTCCTGTAGAAGTGCAAATTGTTACCCTCTGAGGAGCTATCCTCCTGCTTCAGAGGGTCCCAATCCGGCTTGCTAATTACGGAGAAGATTCTGCCCTGACGGAAAAGGCCGCGATTCCCACCACCACCTGGCCTTCTTTTCTTGTCAGCTTTGATGGCAGACACCCCCGGCACCCCTCAGTACCACCCCCCACTCTTTCCCCTGTCCTCCCATACCTCACTTTTCTCTCCCTTGCTCATTAATAGGGGTTTTGAATTGCTTTCTGACCCTGACAAACTGCTCTTGTTGAAAAGGAGATGAGAGGAGGATGGGGGGGAGGGTGAAGGAATGGAAATGAGGAGGAGAGAGAGAGAGAGAGGACAGGAGGGGTGGATGAGGGTGAAGGCGGGAATTCAGGGGGCAGGGGGCTCTAGTCATATGGTGTCTTTGTGAAAGTATGTAGCAGAGGTCTGTTATCATTATTTTGGAGTATTTTAGTCCTTCCAAGGAACTCTACCCCCTGATCTTGCCCTTGTCTTCAAAGCTGGACAGAACAGAATGCTATAATAATAAAAAAAAGACAGAAAATGTGACCATTTGGCTTCACCATTCACCGAAGCCAAGTTCCACCTGTAGGTGATGGACAGAAATGAAGCTGTAAACTTTGCAAACTGCCTCATATTCTTTCTCAGACCCTCTATTATTACTTCTTTTTATTGACCTCACCTGCTAACAGGAAAAGCATATAGTAGGCTCTTTCCAGATTTTTATTTATTCCCCCCCACACACACACGATTTGGAAAGAGCACGGCTCCAGGCTATCCGGTTTGATCCTGACCTCAGGTTACTGTCTGTGTAGAGTTTTCCATGTTCTCACATCTCTGCTTGAGACCTTTTCATCAGGTCTCTTGGTTTCCTCGCACCTCCCCAAAGCATGCTCGTAGCATGTTGAACAGTCCGTGCTAAATCGTCCCTAGGTATACGCGAGTATGGGAATGTGTGTGCACGGTGCCTGGCAATGAACTGATATTCCATCCAGGATGTATTCCTGTCTAGTGGCCAGCGTTCCTGGGATAGCCCCCGGATCAATGGTGTTTGTCAGCCTATGTTTAGGAAAGAAGGCAGTTGTGCTCACTTCCAAGCATGTTGAGTTGCCCTTTGACATTGCGTTGCCCTCCTAGGTTAGTAGCTGCCCTGTTGTTATCAAGAATTAGCAAGTGGGTGGGAATTGGTGGGGCGGAAAAAAAAAGAAATTGGCTTTTGGTTCAAGTGAGTTCAAAGTAAATTCACAATGCAAACTTTTTTCACCATGATAAGGTTACTTAAATGGTATACCAATTTCTTAGCTATATACATTTATATGTATACCCTAATATATTTTTTTAGATATAGCAACCCTACCATTTATTTGTTATCATATGTATAGCCTCTTTAAAAGCTACTAATCAATAAACGACTCTCATTGCACTCCAGCAATCCAGAGGAGAGAAAGAGAGAACATAGCTCTGGGAGCAAAACAAATTGCTCTGTTCTACACTTGGACTCTATGACATTATCAGCTGGGACGGCCCCAGACGAGAGCCTTGCGCGAGATTAGCATCCTCCACAAAGGGCAAAGGATGTACTGTACTGGCGAGACGCCTCAGCCCTCATCCACCTTTCAAGATAATCATTAACTCTTACTCACAAAGACACTCACCTGACTGCCGCCTAACGCTACACTGTTTGTCTTGTTCGCAATATGGAGAGAACACGTGACGCAACAGGAAGTGCTTGCGTGTTTTCAAACCCTTCCTGGTAACACCTGATTTAGCTGGAGGTGGGCCAAGAACACACAGCATGCATTGTCTCCAGGACTAATCATAAATGTACATTATTGGTACATTTATACAATTGTTCATTAAGAGGAAGAAGGTGGACTCACCTCAATCACACTTCCTACGGCTTTCTCGCTCATTTATCAAGGAAGCTTTGTCAATGAGTTTTTTTTTTAACATGATAGCTTAGTGCCCAGTAGACATGAGTATCACAAAGAAACAAGCTACCGGTATGTACTCAATGACTTTTGCTCTCTCTCTCTCTTTCTCTCTCTCTCTGTCGCTCTCCATGCATCCAAGTCAAGCCACATCCTCCAGCTAAACATAAAATGAAGATCCGGTTTCTGCGTTGTGTTTTATGAGCGGTTAGAATGCCAGCCTGTGTGGCTTTTCGTCCGCTCCCGAGTTGACCATTCGCAAATGTCTCTGAGGTTTTCTTGAAGATGTCAATTAAAGTTTTTAATTGGGGCCAAGTTATTTAAAACAAATGTTTTCCTTCTGAAGACAGCTCTGTCAGTTTTTGGACACTGGACACTGCAGTTGCTTTTAATGGGACAGCGTGTGACCAGTATGTGACCACTTTTAAACTTTCAAATCCCTAACCATGAGCATTTGATGTATCATACCACCTGAAAAGATGAAAATTTTTGGCAAAACAGCACAAAAAAAATGTATACAAATAGAAAATTTATATTTGTCTGTTTTAGGCGTCAATATATCAAAAAAATGAGATTTTGCTAAAAAAAAAGAAAGAAAGAAACTCAGTCAAGAGCATTCTCATTATTCTTTTGTGGTGTTTCTGTTCATCTTTTGTAAGACTGAGATATGAGCAAATATTACTATTATGTAAGGAATAGAACAAGAAAAGGTGTGCTGTTTTCAAAAAATAGTCAATGGCAGATTGGCCCTAATTTTCCAAAAATATATATATTTTTTAATTTCTAAAATGACTTATAGTTATAATAATAATGTATAGCTATTGTTGAATATCTATGAAATAAGTTTGCGTATGTTATAACAGCTATAAACAGTCATTCCCTTACCAGACTTTTTTTTCTCTCTTGAAGGAAGTAAGACGAAACAGTTTTTCATGTTACCAAGAAACCAGAAAGCGCAAAATCCTCTGTCGTGAAGACTCTCCCATGGTGGTAAATGTCTCCTTACAGAACGTATCATGCATGATCATGTCAACAATTTCACATTTTACTTTGTTAAATAACGACACCGTTTTAAATCTGTTTCTTATTAATGTCGATTATGTCGAGCGTCCATCAAGTCCCTGTGTACGTTGTTACTACAGAACCAATATTGTAACACACTGATATAAATAAAGACCCTGACTGGTCTAACAGTCAGCATTACGGTCAGAGCTGCTGTTATAGAAAATGAACCAAGACCGTCTGACTAATCAGAATTGAGAATCCAATAGCAGTGGATAGAATTCAGAGAGAATGAGGGTGAGTGCTTCTAAAATATTTGTTTTATTGTGACATCAGAGACCTAACACCACTTATAGTAATTGGTTTTCGCGAAGTGTAGGTCGACACATTATGGGCGCATGCTCCCCTTGTGGTTCCTGTGCCACCTGAGATCATTTAGTGACCTTTTGTTTGCTATTCTTCTCTGTTTGACTGACATATTTAGAATGGCAGGAGGTCATAGGGCTTGGATACGCTTTGGTTTAGAGCCCACAGGTTGCCCTCCTACCTTATTGCATCCATAATGGGAATTAAGCTCAGATACATATATGTTTGACAGATGAGTCAGTTAATTATCCTGATGCACTGACGTTTGGATAACTGAATGTCCTTCTGTATTGGATATCCAAACGTTTAGCAATTTGGTGGAAGCAATATGTTGTGCAGCAGGCATCAATAAAATAAAGAAGATGGAAAAGCCAGTAGGTGTAATATGCAACAGCTAACATTCCTTACATCCCTGTTTACTACTTCCATCCATCCTTATCTTGTGCAGGGTCGCGGGCAAGCTGGAGCCTATCCCAGCTGACTATAGGCGAGAGGCGGGGTACACCCTGGACAAGTCGCCAGATCATCGCAGGGCTCGTTTACAACTTTTTCTTTTGAATTTTCATCAGTTCTGATGTTAACAGGCTTTTACACCGTAGTCCGGTTGCTGGCTTTCTCTTGCGAGGTTTTTTTTGTTGGTTGGTTTTTGGGATACTTGGTGGCCTGACAAATACAAGGTTATTCAAATCTCTTAGAAGAACAATGCATCAGTCTGGGAATTTAACTTTTCATACCTTAACAAATATCATTCTACAGACAGAGGGTGGGTCGTCCTTGATGAGACTTTTTTTTTGCTTCTAATATGGGTCTGGTATTCATGAATTAGTCAAGGTGTAACGTTCCACAATATTGAAACGACTGTCAGTTGATGCTCTAGGAAGTGCTCCACATCTCAAGTAGCCAAAAAACACTAATGTGCTGAAAAGATAGCATTCCTTCCATCTTCACAGCGTTCATGTCAGCACTCAGGTCTTTAATTAAAACAAGTCAGTGGATTCTCCTGCTTTCTTTTGACACCTCTGTATTTATCTACCGGACCTGGCTCAGGGCAAGACCTGTGCAAAAGAGAAGAGTTTTGTTTTAAGAGACTTGCCTTTGATGCCCAGTTTCTCCTGCAAACGAAAAAAAAAAAAAAACCCGCTGCCACATCTGACTCGAGTTTGCTGGAATAACAGCAAATGTTTGTCTTGTATTGTATGGCACGCTGTTTGAGAAGCAATAAAGCCCTTCTTCCAGTGCCTAAAGCGCCTCTTAATAAAATACTCAAGAATAACTCCTTTACCTTAATCACGACCATGGATTAAATAGCTTGCGGCGGGAAATTAGGAGCAGACCCCCATGGCTTTCTCTGTGTCTCTCAATGAATCTTTTATGTAGCTGTTTTATCATAGTGTCATCTTTATTCAATTGATATGAGCAATGTGATGAGATCTTTGTCACAAGGGTCGATCAGGAGGGGGTAAAACGCTACAAACCTGCTCGTTGACTAATAAGAGTCCTGCTGGTAAAAGGTCAAAGGTGTGTGTGCTTACTAGGGCGAGTTTAAGAGCGTGTGTAGGGTTGTGTGTCAGTCTGCACGTGACGGGGACGAATGCGAGATGCGTTTATAGTAGCGACAAAACTCTACGAACTAAATCAGCCGCATTGAGTGAATAATCAAAATCCATGGTAGCGCACCAGGAAAAATGGAACCTAATACTCAATTCCTAGAAAACCACAGAGCTTAATACTTCCTGCTATCCCACAAAGCTATAGTGAGTTTTGAGAAGAGTGTGCGAGAGAAGAGTTCCCTGTCACAAGCACATCCAAACGTCACAATTTTGGTTTGCAGGAATTTCATTTTGTTCCCTCGTGTATCTTGAACTGACCTTCGACACTTCTGCCTGGAAAAATATGTAGACGAGGACCTTAGAAAGGAACACAGAGGAGGACATTGTGTGTGTGCAAATGGGACGTTCAACGTGTGTATGAGTTTGTGTGGAGTTTTTCTAGCGTTAAGAGAACTTTTTGAAATCAGCATTGGAATATGGTGGACGCGTGTCCATGTGTGTTTTGGTGTGCTTGAGATGACGAGCTCGTGTAGTGGTGAAACTGAGTGTTCACACGATGAAAGTGCATAAATAAATCTGTTTTTATTGGCTGTGGGCGTCATGCCTTGAGTCAAGTGTTTCAGTGGAGAGAGAAAAGCGCAAATACGACTTGTTTATTTTCAGGCCTGCAGGTGTCTGCTAATGGCTTATTGGTTTAAACGACTAGCTCACGTCTCGCCAAACAACTGCCAACTGATGCTGGCGGAGTTGTGTAAATGTGTGTATATACTTGATTTCAGTTTTTCCCCCCTTCAAGACATGAAGAGATGTTCTTTCTTTCTGTAAAAAAAAAAAAAATCCAATAAATATTCACATACATAATCAATCAAAAATCATAGATTATCTTGACAGTTCATAATAGCCACAAATATGTTGAAAATCAAGAGAGCTTCCTGACTTGGGACGATTTCAAATATTTGTGTTTGATCATCTTTTCCAACCAAATAATCTGTTTTCAATCAGAAACAATACGAGACAAGACATGAAGTTTTAATGAAAGAACATGTAGTGTTTTTTTTTTGCAAATGCCATTAATCATAATTCCTCAATGTTATTTTAATAAACACCTGTGCTCCACTGGAAAGTACAGCCCATGTCACAGGCAGGCAGGACAGCAGAGTTTCAGCTCGGGATGAGCTCATCACTCTGCAGGCGCACCACAACTGTGCACTGTTACCTGTCATTCTGATAATTTCAGTACATGTACAACACAGCTAAGGGAAATCTTCATGTTACCCCCTGGCCTCCACTGTCAGCTCTGACGTACTCAATGCACAGCAATGACCTAGTAACAGCTATCTGCACGCAAGAACACCATTAATTGAAAGTGACCTTGTCAACTTCCTTACTCAAGAATCAATCACAAGATTTGTGTCGATCCCCCCCCCCCAAAAAAAACTTTTTTTTTTCCTCCAATGTGGCTGCAAAGCTTGATTCAATTATGGTGTGGAGGCCTGTCCTCAGATGTGGGGTCCGTTTCCAATCGAACCAGGAGGTCATGCTTCATGTTTCACAATGTCATGACAGACTCTCTGAACAGTTCTTGGAGGAGGCGGGGGTCCACAACTGGTTTTGTTTCAGCATTTTGGTTGTGAGTTTAGCCACCCCCCAATCCTTAAATTGGATTCCCAATCAGGTTAGTGTCTGATAGCGTCCAGGGTCTCTGGTAAGGCTTTGAAGTGCAGGAACTCTGTCTGCCCGCCTCCAGCTGGAGCGCCTTATCTGTTGCACTAGGGGACTATTGTTTCAATCAGCCAGACATTGTTAATTACCCTTTTCATTGGGGTAAGAGGTAGGTAGAGACAAATCCAATTTGGCTGCACTTATGTTTGACCTCGGACACTGCCCCGGGTCCGTGTTTCGTGTCGGTCTTGTATTATATGGCTTCTGGAAAGTTCCTCTATGTTAAAAAAAAAGAAAAAGTTGTCTTATGGAACTCAGATTGTGTGGAAACAAATTGTAAGCCAATGCAGTGTCAATGCATACTGTGAGACATCATAATAAACATTCGGCTCTCTGTGCGACAGCATCCGATTGAGCTCGCACTATAGGCAGCCAAGAAAAATGGGGCTTTAAGCAACAAAGACTTAGTGGACTGGCTGCAATGTGTTTACAGTTGATCCAACGGAATTGGGAGGGGTTAAAAGGGGGTGCCCAAGGGACAGCGAGTCCTCCTGAAAGGGGCTATTCTTCCTTCATTGAGCACATCAGCTTGTACAGCTGTTGAAGCAGTGAGGGCAATTATCGCCCGTTTACCACTGTTGACTTAGCAGCGCTTCTTCTGGCCATCTTTTGAACATTTTCTTTCTCCAGGGTTTGTTTCTAGGAGATTCTTGGAGGCGGATGAAGTGTTTGTGGTTTATCTGTTTTATTAACATCTGGCTAAAATGGCTCAAGTCTGCACCACCTTACACAAAAGGGATGAATGGAGATCATCATGGTGCATAATGTCCGTGCAAGGCACTTTTTTTTTTATTTCTGCTAAACAAAACAATCTGTCCTGTGTGAAGTTTGGACAGAAACACATTCCACATTTGCCTCAGTGTGTAAACTCATAATAGACTTGTGTTGTGCCATCATAAATAATCAATTCACAAGCGGAAGAATCTGATGCAGTCGAAAGCTACAGTTTTAGTTGAACTACCAACTGACCCTATGTGAAAAGAGACAAATATTTCATGCGCCATAAAATAAAAGTTATCATACTGTATATCATTGTGACTTATTCCTCTGTACCACAGAGAGCTTTTTTTTTTTTTTTTTTGCCGTAATAGCAATATTAATCAATTTATACAATATATTTTGTAGACTGGAAAACGTTATTCAGAGAAAATTCCTTCGTATCACAGAATCTGTCATGTTACAACTAGTATGCAATGGATCGGTTTCCACTTGTTTAATGTTTTGATGACCCTGAGTGTATGGGCTATTTTGGCATCTGAGTGGTAGTTTTGTGTGTATGGTGTTGGAGTGATAGTTTTCTTACTTGAGTTGATAAGCCTGCTGCTCCATCAGGGACAATGTGTGGGTGGAAGTAATGGTTCTTACGAAGGTGGCAGAAGGGCAAAGAGACATTTCCCGTGTGTGTGTGTGTGTGTGTGTGTAAGTGGACGCATGCGCGTATATTGGCTTGCCTCTGGCGTCCTGCTCAACTCTCACCCAAATTAAACCTCAGCAGGTCACTGCCCAGAGTTTACCCACCTCTCTCTCTCTCTCTCTCTCTCTCTCTCTCTCTCTCTCTCTTTCCTCCACTTTGTTTCCCCCTGCCTGTAAGGAAAATGTTCATTTTTGTGGCTTAGGTTGGCTTTGGTAACCTACTAAAGCACAGAATTCAACCACTGACTTTAAATCCAGTAAATACAGCCCTGTGTCTTTTTTAAACTCTTATCTTCTATCTTCACTAACACTTTTTATTTTTTGCTCTGTTTCCTGCTTTTAATATCATGGTTTTGTTACAAGTCCCTTCTGGTTTTAATGCCATTCTTCTGGGTAATGTGGGTGGACAGTTCAACTTGACATCCATGTGGGGGCATATGGCTCATTTGAGTTCAGCGGACACAAGCGAAAGAATAAACAAAGCATTGCCATTCAGGTTCCAGGTCATTTTTGGCCCATGCAAAACCCATTTCCCAGTCAACCCAAATAGCCCCGCTTTACTCCTGTCCAGAGGACGCTTGCAATAGAGATGCCTATCTGATCGGAGCTCCAAAATGAAACATGTCATAGCAAATTATGGCCATGTTTTTTGAATTACTTAGCCAGGCCAAGTATAGTCAGGGAAAGTGTGTGTGTGTGTGTGTGTGTGTGTGTGTAAGAGAAAGAGAAAGAGTCGGTGTTTTCTCTGGAACAAATAATATCACCATGGCTGACTCATGGCCTGTGCAAATGAGGAATGATGAGCAGAAGCCCAAGTCATTCCTTTCAGGCTATGTTTGGAGCATCATTTACTGAAACTGGCCCGGGCCTCAGCGCAATAATAACCACATCCTCCAAGCATCTTCAGCGCTGCCTTGTTTTTATAGCTGGGAAAAGGGACGGGTGAGGGCTCGTTAAGGCGCAGACTATTTCGGATGGAGAAAGGGGTGCAGCGAGAGGGAGCAGTGCCACGAAAATAGTCATCCTGATAAAAACGGCGCGAGAGTTCTCCAAACCCGTTCTGCCACAGCAAGACGGTGACTAGGCCAGCTGAAACGCAGAGTTCTCACAAGCAGCCAAAAATTGAGAAGAAGAAAAAAAAAAGAAGGAACAGCAGAAGACATGGAAAAATAGCTGTAAAGGAGATGTGTAGAAGTGAAGGATTTGAAAAGAAAAGTTATGAACAACCAATTTTTTTTTTTTTTGCTGTTTCCTGTTCTCTTCTGGATGTCATGTCACTCATCCAAACCATTTTGCACTCAGTCATGTTCAGGTTCCTACAACCAAAATAAGCCGATTTTGAAATTCTGTGGCATATGACTGAGTGCCAAGAGAAAGGGAAGATAGATGGATGGACTCCGACAGAGTGGAAGAGTGAGGAGGAGGGGAGGTTGGAAGTAGAAGAGTGGGGGAGCATGGCTGGGGGTCATTGTTATCAAAGCTGGTAATAGGTTCTTGACCCTTTCTCTGAGAAGGCATTTTCTGAACGCTGGGGGTGAATAGATTGGAAGGGGTGCGATTTGTGGTGAGACACCAGCAGGTATGAATGCAGGCAGGGATTTCCTGCAGGAACAATGCCAAAGCATTTCTTGTTCCCCATCACATGTAGTTCTCAGTTAGATTCCATTCACCTGGCCAAAGGCACTGAAATACTGGCTTGAAGAAGGTCAATCCCTAAAAACGGTACCGTACAATACGATTAATTATGTTCAAATGAGAATTTGTACGCATTAGACAAAAACTCAGGCATTATACGATCCAGTGTTGATGGGAAACTATTTCACTGTCAACTTATATCGAATATGACAAAAAAAAAAGTCAGCTGAGATGCCGCAGCCAAGCTCAGAGACAAATATTTAGATTCCAAAATCACTGGGACTCGTCTCTTTTTGCAGCTACAAGCTTGCAATGGCAGCGCTGTGGGTCTCTGTCCAGCCTCGTGGTCAGGAGGCGTCCGCATCCCAGGCTGAGATACCCATCTGGGGTTTGTCATCTTAGACATCTGCCTGTGTCTTTTCCCTTCTTTCTGTAATTAGAGGAATATTTATTTTCCCTCATTCCCAGCATGGGAATACACTACATCATGTGGGTTGGCTTTTTGGATTTTCGGAGGAATACAAAAATACTCGGCTGTAGAAGCGCAGGGTTTGTTATTTTAAAATTGTTGTATTGACTGACAGGAGTATGGTAGATTTTAATACGATTCAAATGCAGAGAACTTGAGGATTATGAATGCGTGTGTGTTTAAATATACAAAAATAACAGCGAGCGTTTACTCACTGTTAGTTTCACTATGACTGAGTCTAAAGCATTGTCCTTTTGGAACGAAGCCAAAATATGTCATCTGTGTATATCTCTCACACATGCTCACTTAATAGCCTTCGATCAATATTGCTCAATATCTGAGATCATGCTTATTTTCTATACCCATTAAGCATATTGTTCCTCACCCGATTGGCAAATTCTGAGTTGAGATATATGCCAGGCTGCCTGGTATAAATCAAAATGTAAATGGAATAGGGTTGATTTTGCTTTGGCATTTGAGATGCTCAGTTCAGCAAAGGCTATGATTGGTGCTCAGCTGGTGATAACAGAGAGACCTTCTTGGGGGGGAAAAAAAAGGCTCCAGAAGCATTGCACCTTCCTCTTGTGTCTATTCTTTCATATTACTCATTTTTAAAAGAAAGACACATGGGTATCGTTCTGGCTTAGTGGTTGTCTTCAGCATCGTGAAGCCCAGAATTCTGTCCAAGAGGCCCCTAGATGTCTCTCTCATCTTGTGTCCTTCTGTATTTTTCAATTCTGTGTAGTTTTGTACTTTTACTATGTCTTCTTATTTGTCATGCTCTCGATTTCCATCCTTTTTTACTGACTCTTTCCTTCCTAAATTTATATGCTTCTCTCTCTCTCTCTGTGATAGTGTTTCTTAACCTTACCCAGCATCTGCATGTTCAGGGCCCTGAATGAATTTGGCACACAGAACTACTTCTTTCTTCCTCATTCTCATCCTCTCTTTCTTGCTCCCCTGTGCTGTCCCTCTCTCTTTCCCTTTCCATCCTGGTCCGCCTTTGCCATTCTCTGCACAAATGCAGACGATTCACTGAAAATGAGAGATAATGGCCAGCATCCAATCGGTCCGTGCTAATCAGTGTGCATCGTGGGAAAAGCCCAGGACGAGGGGTGAAAAACACGCCATTGTCTGGAGGAGATTAAAGTCTCCGAAAAGCCTGCATTGTCTGTGGAGGGGATAAATCTTCCTGCTGTCACTCAAAGCTGAATTAAATTCTCCTTCGTTTCTAAAAGGGGCTTATCTCTGCTCAATAGCTTGTTGCACTACAAGCAGAAAGGAATGTATTGGGTGAACTTGTGTTGCTGACACCTTATGAAGAACAAAAAAAAGGGACCTAAGGACCAAAAAAGAAGAAGAGAAGAGAAGCAAAGTGCTGTCGAGCTCAGGGCCTGAAAGAGGATGTGCTTTTGGGTAGATTGGGATCATGATAGCTCTGGGGAAAGAAGGGGGGAAACGTTCAGGACATTTGATTGACTGTGGTCAGGATTTAGTGGGACGGAGAGAGAGAAAGAGAGAGGAATATTCATCCCCTTCTCTTTCTGCACTGAGCCATTTCCCCTAGCCCTCTCTTGCTGGTGCCAAGGGGCTCTTGGAAGCACGTTGTGGGCCGGAAAAGGGATCTGTCCCTGGCACGGTTGGCCTCAATGCGGTGGCAGCGTTTGAAAAGCTCTCGGCCGCATCACTTTATCTGTCCTCCAGCAAGCGGCCCTCGCCAAATGCTGCTCCCTCACACGGTTCTCTTTATCCGCTCTCCAGCAGGGCAACCATGCCAAATACTGATCCTTCACACCAGAGCCTTGGACGGACCCTTATGTACCTTGCACATTTAAAACAGAACCCCGTAAAAGGCCGCAAGAAGAAAAGCATAGGAAGAAAGGAAGAAAGGAGGAGATATAAAAAAGGAACTTCTGCAGACACTGCCTCAAACGTTGGTGTCCCATTTTTCTTTGGCCCTTTTCTGTGTCCTGACGAAGAGTGGAAAGGAAAAGATATTGATGATACACACAACAAAAAAACACGAAAGAAAGAAATAAAGAGGGAACGTGAGTAAGTTAGAGACCAAGGAGGAAAAAAAACAAGCCTATTCTTCACCCCCCGCTGTCTGGTCCCTAAACAGGATTTTCCGCTTGCCGTTTGAGCAATTCAGTGTTGTTGTTTATGTCCACTTTTAATTCTCTCCTTTCACAATCACTGGGCTGTGTTCGCGCGAACTTTGCTCTGGGCAGCCTAAACTTGGCTCCTTAACAAGCAGGCTTACACCTGCTTACAGGATTAAATTAATTAGCACGAAACAGAGATCCGAGGAAGGGGAGGGAGGAGGGAATAAGCACAATGAACCAACAAAGCCATTGTTGCCCAGTCATGGTATCCTCCAAAGCAGATCCATGGTGTTTTGTTTTTAATTTTTTTTTTTTTTTAAAGCGCTAATGGAAGTTTGACCAAAAAAAAAAACAAAACCCAAAAAAACAGTGGACTGGTTTGTTTGGGTGTGTGAGCTCTAGAGGTCAGAGGGGACGGTCACTGTGGACTAACACACTGATGAACAGAATGTAAGGAGGAGGCTATGTGTATGTATAGAAATTTAGACATAACTTTTCTTCCAGACTTATAGTTTTCTCCCAGAGTTTAAGTGTGAGTTTTTCGGTATATGGAAATAAAATATACGACATTTTTGCATTGCAAATGTAACATTTTGTATTGCAAAAAAATATAACTGTGTCCAAATGAAAAGATGTCACAACACTGAAATTACGAATAAAATTAATGATAAAAAAATTCATTGTTCATTGACTGCAGTAGGTTTTATATTGAACTTCATTATTATATAAATACGTGAATGATTGTGCTCCTTCAAAGACTAGAAAATAATGCAATGATGTTTGACTATATTGGCATCAGTGAATGACGAGGGAATATACAATAACTGTCTTACTAAGGTATTAATTATCTCAGTGACTGTGAAGCTTTCTAGATATTTAAAGGTTTATTTAGGATAACTGTTTTTACATTTCTTTCTCTTTCAACTAGCCAAGCCCCGTTGGTAAGCATGTACCCACATCTGTACCCTCCTCCATAGGCTGAAGGCTCTTTTATTTACTCTTTCACAAAGAGGTCAGAGGGATGGTAGCATAATGGAGGACAGGATAGGCAGTTCCACCTCTGTAATTGGTTGCAGATGTCGAGACCATGCCCTTGTCATGTCTTTACTCACAACCTTGACGTTCGCTAGGCCTCCAGTGACTGGGGCAGATGTGAGGTCCGGTGTACGGTATAAACTCAAACGTGTGTGGTTATTTAGATCTGCTTATTTAGCTCTCTGTCAGGCCTTTGCGGTTGTGGTGACCATTTTTAATGTTTAAGAATTTATAATTGTCTCAAAAAGCGCTTTGGGTCCTTTGTTGTTCAGCAGGCCAGGTTACAGCCAAGGTTATTCACAAGACTTTGAGGGTCATTTGATTCTCAAGAGTGCATATCCCTCTTACTTAGCTGTAGGCTGTGTGTGTGAGAGAGAGACAGAGAGAAGGAGAAAGCGAGAGAGAGAGAGAGAGACAGACAGACACAGCGATACTGAGACAGATCACTTGAGAAGGATGTGACACGGAGCCACTTGACCCGCGCAGATAACCATGGTGTTGTCAGCATCTGCCTCCACTAGCGGATCTTAGACCAGGTATTTTTTTTCTTCAGTAATGGCTAAAGGTAGACTTAAAGGGACAGTTCAACCGCACCGTGACTACCAACGTCATTTTGTTCTTGATTGACTCTTCATTTTGATCATTTATGAGAAAGTGGTTCTCTTAACACCCACTAATGAGATGATGCATTGCTAGGCTTCATTTACATCACAGAAGGTTGTCGATTATGGCCGTTTATTGTAGTGACCAACAGAAGTTTTTGATTACACTTTAAAATTCATACCAACACAAGGTAATGACTTTCACATACAACCAAAGCTTGTTGGCTATAACAAGTCTTAATTTGCCTGTGCTGAGGTTGAGGAACAGTGAATCAGGACTGTGTAGCCTGTGGTCAGTGGCAGCGCAATCACACATAGTGCATCGCTATACATGGAATAGCTAGCTAGTCTTGGCAGCACTGCTTTTCACATCTGCTGGAATCTTTCATATGGAGGAACCACCTTTATAGGGCTCTTTATTTAGTTATGAAAGAGGTAGGGATCTTTTGATCAAAATGTTGCTTTTCTGTTCAGGAATGAAAATAGGGTACGTATGGCCTGTAAACTGCCAGACATGTTTGCTGTTTGCCAAGGTTATGGTCAAGCTGTGTGTGTGTGTGTGTGTGTGTGTGTGTGTGTGTGTGTGTGTGTGTGTCCCAGA
>JAOANJ010000002.1:13054777-13065237 GCA_026413345.1 Ariopsis seemanni | reverse complement strand
AAAGGCACATCTACATCACCTTGTTAACATGTATACCAAGTTTCAAATCCGTATCATGAATAGTTTTGGATATATGCACCGGAAACGAACATTGCTCTTAGAAACTAAGTCAAAATCTATTTTTCATGTAAAAATTTGAAAAATACGTTTTTTTCAAAAATCCAAGAATAGCAAAAGGCACCAAATCACATGTTGCTTGATATGTATACAAAGTTTCATGAAGATATCTTCAGTAGTTTCAAAGATATGGCCCGGAAACAAAAACGTGACCGGACGGACGGACAGCCAGCCGGAACCCGTTTCTGTATCCCCCGCCAAACTTTGTTTTGGGCGGGGGATAATTATCAAATTTGCTGCATGTAGATTGACCAAGCTCCGACACACACACACAGTGAAAACCCACCCAGTTTCTGCTCAGGGGTAATTGGCAACTTTGATATACACTGTTGTAATTGCTTAGTGGCTGATGTAGTGGAAAATTGTGCAACCAGTATTCTTCTTCTTCTGCTTCTTCTTCTTCTTCTCCTCCTCCTTTTTGAAATCTCTTCCCCACTTACTTTCTCCCTTTTCTCATCCTTTGGCAAGATTTTTTGTTCATTTATTGGTTATTTCTCTTATTGTGTTTTTGTATAGTGGGGGATGTTGTTTTGTCTTGGGTTATGTTGATGATCGGCTGTGTGGTTGAGCGGTTGAGAGGAAGAACTTGGCGTCTGTGTCTCACACACACACACACACACACACATGATCAAAACAGCATGCTGAAGTAATAAAGAACTCATCACTTTGTGCCGAAGCCATGAGCCGAACTCCTTTCCAGAAAGGAACAGAGAAACCAGAAACCGGCCTGCTCAATCTGGGTTTTATCTCCTCAGAATGGCTGTCAATTATGATTTACATGGTTTAAATGGTTCTTAACCTCTTTTAGCTGGCATACGTTTATGATTTTCATTCATGTCAGTACTTTCCGTGTTTGTGTGTGTTGGGTATGGATATGTGTACGTTTTCACGGGTGTGTTTACAGGAACGAGTGTGTATGTCTTGTCTCATTGACCTTTACAGTAGGCGACCAGACTTGTAGTAATCTCAGGCCTCAAACCTCTGTTTGTCTTCATCAGTGACATAATCAAGACTCACACAGATACCTCTATTGAGTGGACACTTGCCAGATGAGCAAAGGTTTTGTAAATCCACATGCTGATGTTTGACCTCCAGTAGCGCATGATAAGGCGATGAAGCGCCGTACAACCTTGATGAGCATCTTCATACGCCCGTTTAGCTTGAAAACGGCTCATTTCAATATGTGCTGTCAGAGGAAATTAGAACGATAGAATTTGGGTGGAAAAGTGAGAAGTAGCGACACATCTGCTTCAGCTATTCTGACACCACTTTGACACTTGTACTAGTCTAAACATTAGTGTTATCCAGGCCAACAGGGGCTGTTTTGCTATGAGATTTTATTGCATTGTCAAAATAAATGTGGCAAAGGTCTGGTACTGAGAAGCTCAACACACACAAACATACCTTGACGGACCTATGTTTTGTGAAGCCTCTTAAACAGAAAGTGCTTACAACTCTGGCGAGCCATTCAGAAATACTAGAAATCTCTTAAAAAATTTGCGCTGTCCACAATTTGGCAATCATTTGTGTCGTTACCTATAAAATCGTTTGTATTTGTAATGTTTTATCCAAAAATAAGGTTGTAAACCTTTACATTTCTCAGTTTCAGCTTTCTAGATCTACATACATATGATACCTTATCTTACGTATAAAGTTTTCCATACAAACCAAAAATGATTGGCTTTACAACCTGTCTGCTTCTCCTTGCTAAGGTATCGGATTTAAACAGCTATGAGCTAATATTTTTATGAGGTAATTCTTGCTCCCCGCTCCGACTCTGCAGTAAATGGACTGGAGATTTGCTTGTGATTGGATTCAGTGGCAGTGATGGCAGGGTTTTTTTTTTTTGTCTTGCATGAATGTCTGTATATTATTAATGATGCTCTAATAAAATTGTTATTAGTGTGTGTGTCAATATGTATGCATGTGTCTTTGATTTCCTCTGAAGACTAGAGAGATAGATATAGTAATTTATCAAAAGAGTAGAGGAAATTAAAAAAAGTAGTAGTAGTAGCCTTAAAGAGAACAATAGACTGTACAGATATAGGGTATGATTGGGTTAGAGTGTGAAAGAGATCTGAGCAAGAAGTATCCAGCCACAGGAAACTTTCTAACAAGGCCCCTCTGACAGTTCCTGGAGACGAAGGCTGTCTTGAGTGCTTAAGAACGAGGTAAATCTGTCATTTCTCCCTCCCCACATAGCAGCTGGAAAAAATTAGCCTGTCTTTCCAAACACAGGAGATAACCCGTCTCCAAGACCACCTCCACCTCACCCCATTTACATAAGACACAAAGTCACCATCCTGACTTTGGCAAACATGTCCCCTATTTTTACTTTTTGACTGGACCCCACTTGGAATTTTTTTTTCTTTCTAATCCATTGAGCCTCTATATAAGTAGGTAAACATAATTTATAGACAGCGATGATGTAGGTTAAAGACTGCTGCACCACTGCCATCCTTATGATATGCTCCACAGTAAACGTCCAACAAGAGGAAGAGAGAAAACAAAGAGAGTGAAACTGAATAAAGGCATTAGAGACTAGCTATCTGCAACAGGCTTGCCAAGGCCCGTTGAGCCCTAAAGTTGTAGTTTTGACATGGCCTGAGTCCCGAGTCTTGGAGATAGACAGCATTTTTCATCCTGTCTGACAGTTATCTCCCTCTCGGAATTACCCTCCTAATATATCCCCTTTCATCGGCCAGGAGAGAGCTCCAACAGAGAGAGACAGGGATAGAGAGAAAGAGGGAGGGTGAGGGTCTCTGTTTTGTCTCAGGGATAAAAAGGTGGGTTTCTGGCAGCAGCCAGGGCCACACTCGAGCGAGGAGGGACACAATGTCCCCTCTGTCTCGCACAGAAAGGAGCTCCTGACAGGAATCAGCTTTCAATTAGCTCTCGCTCCCCCCGTCCATTCTAACCTCCCTCTCACCGGAGGCCCGGCCTGTGGCCCAAGCCCCAGATCCACCGCTAGATTATAGGCAACCTTGTGACAACCAAATTGGACCTTATTTATAGGTAATGGTGTCTCCAGCCGCCACATGCCTGATCCAATGCTCCTCATCACCATGGAGAAAGGCACAAAAAGGCGGAGCACCGCACCATTAGGACGTGAAATCGTCACAATTACAGTCTGCAGATGAGTGGCGAATGCCTTGGTCCTCTCACCTTAACGTATCATTACTATTGCTATATATAAATTCACTTTTATCCTTGAAAGTGTTTTTTTTTTCCTTCCAGAGCAACAGTTTTGACATTGACAGGCTTTTAGTTGAAGAGTCAAGAAGGCACAGTCCTGCAGACAGATGAAATTCACCTCAAGATCAAGATAGTTGACATTGGTGTGAAAGGTTGTTCTGAGGTTACAAGCAAAGGAAAAGCAGTAGTCATTGTTTGATATTATAATAAATGTGGAATCAAAGCAGTGTGATACAGCCGATCGTCAAAATTGGCTATTTTTTGTATTAAATTCTCAAGTATTTAAATATCTCACATTTTTGTTTCTTTGCTATATTATGATTATTATTATTATTATTATTATTATTATTATTATTATTATTATTATACATTCTCGTCTATTGTGACTTGTTTCAGTCTGACCCCATAAAGAGCAAAACCTCTTTGTATTATTTTATCCTCAATGCTTTGTCCATTACAATTCTCTTCAGGTGTGTTATGCCACATTCACTGGCTCTTGCTACTACGTATGGGAACTGAGTTTGCGGGGGAGATGGGGGGAGATTTGAGTGAAAAGGCTGTCTCTCCTCAGCATGGCTCAGACAGTGATTGCCTATGTGGGGATGGATGAGAATGCATGGGCCAGAACAACAAGCATTGTGTGGGGCTTGGAGGGCTGTCGGAGCAGGTGTTGTCCATTGGGACCGGGCTTTGGCATCAGAATAGAATCAGGATATGAATATGGGGATATTGTGCCCTCCCGAGCACCTGCAGACCCCCCGGACAAAAGGCCATGGAGGGGGAGGAAAAAAAAGAACAGGAAAGGCAATCCTGCTTCAGCGGATGCATTCCAGTGTACATCCTCTGAGCAAATCGGATGGGAGAAGAGGCTTCTTTCCTTTTGGAGAACCTCTCCCCCACATCTCGTTATGGGTAATCAGTCCTTCTGAAGAACTTTTTCTCCTGCTCATTCTTTCATACATCCTCTCGAGTACTTGAAGGTATTTGAAGGTACATGGCGCAAGTACCAAACTGACTGTGACTCATCTGTAGTTTACTTGACTGTTCTAAAAATGAAAATAAGGTTCCAAGCTGCTGCATATGCCATAAAGACTCTGGATGGCATCTCTTAACTAAGAGGCCCCCAGCCCCCTTTCAGAGCTTAGTGATTCGCCACACTCGCCCTGCCCATGATCCCTATCGGTGGGGTGACGATGTAAGAGTCCTGCAGACAGAACCAGATTGAATTCTGAGCCAGGCATGATGACTGATATCTGCCCAATGCTTCTGACCACCCACCCAGACAGCACCTCTCTCTCTCTCTCTCTCTCTGCTGTCCCATTCCAATGCCTCCCACTGCAAGCTCTTCCAAAAGCACTTGCAGAAATGACTGCCCCAAAGCTATGCGATACTGCCTCAGTTCACAGCACAGACCTGTACAACATTCTGTGGCTTCCTACTAAATTGAGCTTTCGAGTAAACACCAGCTGACCATGCCAGTTTTTGTACTTCATCAGTGATCTGGATCACATTTAAAATCTGTTGAGGCAGCCTGACTGAAAATCCTTCTTGTAGTGTAAACTGCACATTTGAAACTCAGTTCTTGCCTTCCAAAGAGTTGACCATGACGTACCGTAATACGTCTTGAATATTATGCATTAATGTCAGTATCATATGCTTAAATTAAACAGTTCTGGTGCGAGTATCTCAGTAACTATCTTTTATTGTATCACTATTATTATGCAACTTTTATTTAATAAATAATTTAAAGGCATCGTTGAGGATTTTTCTGCCAAAGCTAACTCAAAATTTAGCGCTACCCTTTTATTACATCCCCAAAACACTGCCTAGCAAAAGAACTCTTCACTGCTAGTGCAAGAGGTACGGTAGAGCTATCCGGATTGACAGGCATCGTGATTGACAGGCAAGTGACCTCCTTGTCGTGATTGGTTGGATGTTGGCGGTGCAAATAATTTTGGGGTTCTATTTTGTCTCGTTTACAACGCGTACGGCGCCACAGAGACTGTTTGACTGACAGCTGCCGGAATGTGAGGAGAACAAATATTACTAAAAGTGCTCTGTTAACAATCACTGACTCCACATTTAAAGAATCCAGCAACTTTAGTTCTTGTCAATATTGCAATATTTCTGAGGTGTGAGGTGGACCTGGTCCATGCAGCACTGCATGTAGTGACCCTTTGCGTTATCAGGCGTGTAGGGAAGCTACTGCAGTAAACACAGCTTCCCCTGAGGGATCCGTGCCTACGGTTTGATCAGTGATCCCACCCTTCAGAAGCGGCGGAGTGCTGTGTCCCTGTGCCCACTGCCAGTCCCGAGAGACAGAGACACAGCCCTCCTGTCTATCGTGCACAGAGCACCTCAAGCGCACTGGAAAGTCGGGTGGGGGTGCGGTGGTGGGTGAGGTGCTGGTGGGTCAGAAAGATAAGGGCACGGGGGTTTTGTAAAGGGAAGCTTGACTTTCAGAGCACAGGAAGAGGGGATGAATAACCCAGAGAAAAGGAGGAGGAGGGCGGTTGAAACTCCACACCTCGGCCACATCTGATAACAGACCTCGCATTAAAGTTAGTGTAAAAGAGAAGGTTAGCGGTAAAATGTCAATAACGGCCATGAGAGACAGAATACACAGCAACGGACTAAGTAGCGAGGTTAGAACTGGTGCATTTTTGACAAGCAGCTGGTAAATCCTCCATGAACGTGGAATCTCATGGAGGACGTGGAAGCATGCACATGCCTGCAGAGTGTTCTTTTCTCATTGGCATATTGATTAGTTATGACAAATGAACTGGCGGAAAAGTGTATGTGCTCATTGATGGCATCGATTATACTCCCAGTCTGTCCAGATCAATACATTAGGTCTGTCTGAGATCATTATTGTTTATTTTGGAAGGTTTTCCTTAGAGTCTAGTTATTGACCACTGTTAAAAATATTTCATATCCAAGTCCGAAACGTCTGAACAAACTTTTGCTTATGTCGTACTTTAAGACGTGTGATTATACCGTATGCGTAGCGATGAACTGAACTTTAAGTTTTTAAATGATAGTGGTATCAAAACACAACTATCATATTAATCAAAATAATGTAACATATCCAGTCACAGGCTAATTTAGTTATTGGGCCCAGAGCGCTTGAACTCAGCTCACACACTTGGCATCCAAAACGAAGGGGGAAAAAAACCATCATCTCCATCTGCGGCGCATTACTGCACTAGGACACTTTGATGACAGGTATTTACTGACACCAGGGCTGAGAGGTGGGCCCAGCCGAATTATTTTACAGATTCCACAGTAAAACGGTCAGCTTGAAAAGATGAGATTCACCACAGGAGACAATGGCCGACCACTGCGATCTGATTACGCCTTGCCCCCTTCATGGGTAAGCTGAGAGGGCCAGGAAGTGCCCCCGGGAGCAGAGCACGAGGCCTTGGAAACATTTGGCTATCGAGATGAGGCTCGTAAAGTTATCTGCTCTCCACACGTGCTTGCACATTGCAGAGTACACACTATAAGCTGGATGTGGCTGTGAACTTAATGGCAATATGCGTGACTTTTGGATTGTTATAAGTATAAATATAATATGTATAGGTTGCATTAAATTAATGTGTTTCATTTCATGTCTGTGTGCGCGCGCGCGTGCACGTGTGATAAAAAGAGACACGCACATAAATGTGCATGTGTGCCCTTGCACTGAGGCACTCTCAGGTGTTTATCACACACTTCTGTTTTCCATCTATTGCTGCCAGTGGCTTTATTCTGCTGAGATTTTTCTTCAGTAGCCGCTCCTGATTGTGTTTACGCTTGGCTCTCGGTGCTCAGAGCTGAACACAACCTTTTGATTATTTGATCTGTGTTTGCTCTTGTGTTGCATGCTTCCATACCGGCTGGCTGAACGTCAGTCAGCGAAACTTGCACATTCAATCTATCAAACACCTCCAGTGAAAAGCGTTTTGATCCACATTAAAGCAACCGCAATACGATTGTATTCAGCAGCTCTGTGATAGTTTCACTGAAGACTGCGGCCCAATAAAGCAGTGCTGAGTTCATGCCAGGGAGAGCCCACGTCTTCCTTGTGGACAGGTCGTACTCGTAGATCGTCACATTTTTCAGATTCAAGCAGTGCACAATGGGTAAAGAAACGAGAGCTTGAGGAGTCGCCGTTTGAAGCAGGCGGTTGATGCCACACACTCTGTGGCCTGGGGTCTGAGGCATTTGGTCCATGGAAACTATCTGATGAAGCCTGTGTAGGTGTTTGTGTGTGTGTGTGTGTGAGTGAGTGAGTGAGTGACGTAGGTCCGTCTTCATTCAGGCAGTGCTCAAATGGCCGGCTCAGAGGAGGCGCTGGGGCCAGCGGGTCAGTGCCTATCTTCCCCTTCAGCCCAGATCACTTTTCAGGACAGAGCGGGGACAGAGCCGGAGTGAATTTCAATCGCCCAACGCTGCCTATTGTACACTTGCGCTGGCAAGCAGCACCAGATACAGACGCTGCCTAGAAGTGGGGGAATATGTCCGGGTACTCTACACCGGGCCAGACCACCACGATCAGAGCGGCTAAGCCGACAGTTTTGAGACATGCGAGATCAAAAAAAGAAAAAAAAAGAAAAAACTGTCCCAGACAAAAAAGTCATTCTGTTCTCTACCTTTTCTGTCCTCTCCCACTTTTCTCCCTCACTATCCATCTCTTAATCCAGTGTGTGAAGTGAGTGATCAGGTTGGTGTTTGTAAGGCTACGCTGTTCCTGACTATGTATCAACTTCAGTTGCATGAGAGTTCTTGAACACGGGTTCTTGAAGATCCTAGGCATCGGATTGTTCCTAATGGCATGCAAGAAACACAAGCATCCTGTCCTTATAAATAATTCTGCCAGGTATGATAAACACATTTAGGTCATGATTACAGGTGAACGGTTCAGTTTACTCACTTTTAATGTTATGAACTCATGTTAATATCGCAATCACTGCATGCTGTTATTTTGCCGTAGAGCCGTTGAATTCTCGATTCTGATTGGTCACGAGGATTTGATGACATTTCTGGAACAGCACCTCTGACAGCAGTGCTGGCTATAATTCAAATCATAGGTTTATTAAATGCAGCTAAAGTGTGTGATAATGAGAAACGACATATGTACTTATGTGGTGTTTAAATAGAGCGGGTTGCATGTATTTGCGCTTAAGCGAACAAATAGATTGCACCTGTAAACTCTTTTCCCTCCATAAAGGTTTTAGCCTGGAGATGAATCGAGGACCCAAACATCCTTACAAATATTCCTGGGGGTCAGGAGAAGAAAAAAAAAATGATGCGGAAGGCGCCGACTCCTCGTTCCACGTGCAAAATGAAGCCTTTTCATGGATCAACAAATCCATCAGCATCTTTTCCTTCCCTCTGAGCAGAAATCTGAGCAATTATTTTTGACGTGTAACATCAATAATCTCATTTATTTTCTTCTTCGTGCCCCCTCCTCTTCCGCGGCTCCTAGAGCGGGGGCCTGCATGCCTTCCGTTCTCTTGTCTGTGTCTGGGGGAAATGTGAGAAAGAGCACTCGATAAAACCAATTTTTTGCACCATCGATCCCACAATTGTTTTATTCCTCTCCCTGTGTTTTCTCTCCCTCTTCTTCTCGTCCTCTCCCTTATGGAAATGTTATTGACGGTGGCTCGGTGTTAAATTATTAAGTAAATGTTAGCAGATGCTGGGGATGTGTGAGTGTGCAGCGGGGTTTGTAATCTGCGTGTGCCTCTGTGTGTGTGTGTAAACACGCTAAGGTCGCGTGTGTGTTTTGTAAAGAGCAGCAGGGACACACGGTTCCTGAGATGAATAGCCAGAGGAGAGCGGCACGCTGAAACAGACACTAATGGACAAGAGTCTATTGGACTTGGCACGCTGCCACTGGACAGTTTTTAGAAGCTTCCCTCTGTGCTAGCGTTTTAACCTAGCAGGGAAGAGTCGCTCTTCCTCCGGCTTCACTGCGACGATCAATCCGGCTCTCCTGAAGCCATTTCAGCCTTGTTTAGCACCATTGTGCTCCTGATGGATTTCTTAACCAGTTGGCTTTGCTAAAAGTTTCTTGTTTACCCCTATCATAGTCTAATGAGGGCTGACATTTGGGTGCTTATTGGCTTCCAAAGTGCCCTTACGGCCTTTTAGCAGAGCCTCGTGGCTACAGGCTAATGTGTGTGTGTGTGTGTGTGTGTGTGTGTGTGTGTGTGTGTACAGGAGAATTGGCTCACACGGCAGATGAGTGCCAGGGGGCTCACATACAGCAAGAGCTCTGTAATAAGTCATCCTCTTATTATGCTTTTTTTAATTAGTGTTGTTTAGTTATGAGCCCCGTGTGAACTGTTTGTACAGCAGTGCCATGTGTGTAATAGTGTATGTGTGTGTTTAAATCATTAGTCAGTTTGCTTTTTGCCTCATTTACCTATAAGCACATTCGGCCTAAATTAGCTCTGATTAATTGTTCTCACTACGGGGGTAAATGGTTTGCCGTGTGTTTAGATTTTGTGTGTGTGTGTGTGTGTGTGTGTGTGTGTCTGGTGTTTATCTCAAACATGCCCTCCAAGCTGCTCCTGGCGATGGGGTCAGAGCTGGAGCCCAGGGGGCAATAACCACAGCCTTTGTTTGGGAGGGTAATTATCCTAACACACAAACATGCACCGATGAACAAACACAAGATCTCAGGACAAGCATACAAACATGATCCTACACACACACACACACAGAAGAGAGTAGGAGGTACCATAGAAAATGCTCAGATGGGTGCAAGCAAGCACAACTCATGACTTCTCGCAGAAGTACACTGAACATGTAATTAGCAGCAAACTGCTCGAGTAGTGAAATGCATACTTTTTTTTTAGCCAGTATGAGAAACATTTCAGTTATGATAATCCAAGTACTCAAACAGCAGGCACCATGAAGCAAAGATTGAAATCCATCGCACCCAAAGTACAGTACAACTGAAGTCCATCGACTTAGCTTTTTATCGAACGCAACCGAACTACGCTGTATGACTAGATTGATGTTGTATCTATCTGTAATAACTAAACAACATTTACAGACACTGATCGTGATAACACCATTCAGTGGCGTAACGACACAACAATAGGCCCGTAAGCAACATTATCTAGGTGGGCCCCATATTCAGTACAACACGTGAT
>JAOANJ010000002.1:13002492-13012494 GCA_026413345.1 Ariopsis seemanni | reverse complement strand
AAACCCACGCGGACACGGGGAGAACATGCAAACTCCGCACAGAAAGGCCCTCGCCGGCCACGGGGCTCGAACCCGGGCCTTCTTGCTGTGAGGCGACAGCGCTAACCACTACACCACCGTGCCGCCCGCGGTCAAATGTTCCTCAGTGAAAGAAAGTTGCTTCACTAAGCATATATGCAATTTACAAGTCATCAGACGGCTGTGAATATGTGTGTTTTAAAATTATATTGTCATATGTGGACAGTTCGTTGTGTAAGGTACATATTTATAAATGTCAGTGAGTCTGACTCTCACTGATTACAGGTCCAAGTCATTTAAAACTGGCTTAAGAAACTTACCAAAACATGGAGGTGAAGAGTGCTGCCCATGTTCTGATTTCACTGTCAGAGCTGCAATGACAAATGTGTCCCCACCTAAAGCGCCCAATTGCCTGTTGGCCATGTTTACACTGAGGCATTCTACAGCTAGTGATTGCTGTTTATATAGCTGAACAGGGACCTCGTTTAGGGTTCTAATTCTCTGTTTCACTACCCCCCTTCCCTCTCTCTCGCTCTCTCTCTCTCTCTGCAGATGTAAATACTGTGACCGTTCCTTCAGCATCTCGTCCAACCTCCAGCGACACGTTCGCAACATCCACAATAAAGAGAAGCCTTTCAAGTGCCACCTGTGTAACCGCTGCTTTGGTCAGCAGACCAACCTGGACCGCCACTTAAAGAAACACGAGCATGAGAATATACCAGGTAAACATCGTCCACACACTAGTCGGAGGGTTCTCTGTTGTCTTGACCAAACGTCTATAAGATAATAATCTTGGTGATTATATTTATGTGTTGAGTTCTATGGTGTAAACACAATGAGGAACAATCTCTGTGTTTGTCTGTTTCTCTCTGTTCTGTTCTGTTCTGTTCTGTTCATGTGCCAGTGAGCCAGCACTCTGGGATTCTCTCAAATTTGGGAACAAACATCTCCTCTCCAAACTCCGAACCTGACAATCATGCACTTTTAGATGAAAAAGAGGACTCCTATTTCTCAGAGATTAGAAACTTCATCTCCAACAGTGAGCTGAACCAGGCCTGCAGCTCCTCAGAGAAAAGGTAGAAATGCATACGCATACATTGTTGTGTTTTGCAGCTATAGTAACCAAGAGCATAACTCAGAGGCAAGATCCGAGTCTTGAAGCTCAGTGAGGTTAAAGCCTGCTCCCTAGTGGCTGCCTGTGGAATGTGCTTACTCTGCAATCCTAAATGCGCGCGTTTGGTTGCACAACCTTCCCCTAAATACTGCCGAGAAAGAGATGCAACACCTCAATGACCTACATCTGACATTACGCTTAGCCGTATATGTGCTGGGCAGTTCAGGAAAACACCAAATGAAATCACTGCTGCCAGATATGAGGGTGTGTGCATTGGATTGGATTCAGAGCTGGCTGGCTAAACTCGCTCAGATTTCAAGAAATGTTAATGTCTGTGTGAATAAAAACACAGATGCGTGAATTCTTCTTATGACATAAAATTGTCCTGCCCAATTTCAGCCTTGATACTCTGGCCTCATCCAGACACATGAAAGCTCGCACTCTGCCATCTGGGATCAATAGTCTTGTCCCATCTAGAAACCTCTTTCTAGAAGCCTGGCATTTTAATATCTGTAATTCAAATAAGTGCTCTGTTTTCTGTCTCTCTGCAAATCGCTCCAGTCGAGACAGACAGGCAGCTGCAGGATCACTGCTCCTCTGAGTCCTCCTTGCATCGTTCATTTCCTTGTCTCTCTATCATCCTTAATATTTAGTTGTCATTCCTTCTGGTTCTTTTAGTTTCTCGTTGCGAAGAGCATGACGGCGTGTCGGAGATGACAGCACATTCCTCCAGACTTCCTTTCTGCTTTTGTCAGAAAAGAATCAGAATTTGCTCGTGTTGGAGGTGGGCACTGTTGGACCGATGGTGGTTAAATAGTGTGTCCGGCCTGGCGCCCCTTGACTGGTCGTGACAGGTCGGGGAGAGGGGGCTGTGGGCTTGAGACAGACCTTCAGGTTTAGCTGTCCCAAGGGACCCTAAGATTGAGGCATTTATCTGTGCACTACATTGATGGAGCCCCACATCTCCTCCTTCCAGCTAAGGCAAACAGTGTTCTGACATGTTTAGACTGAGAGACAAAGCGCAGGTCTGTGGCAGGCCTGTCGATGTCTTCCGCGTGCCATGGACTTTCTCCTGAGCCAGGGCCCAATTTGATTATGGGATATTTAAGCTTGATGGAAAATGGAAAACAAGCAATCGTTCTTGAGTCTCCCATTTCCTTTTCTTTTTTTTTTTTTCATAAGTCCACCCCTCACAGAGCCAGCTGATGCCTCTCTCTTGAACGCTTGTCATTATAATCTGCTCCGATGTACTGCTCTGAAGGCAAAACAACTTGAAAGGACAGACTCTGTGAAAGCAGTGAGCTCATGACTGTGTGAAGACCTGGAAGGTTTGAAAAGAGCGAGAGAGCAACCGAGTAAAAGTGAGAGGGTAGTAATGGAACAGCATGGTGCTGATAGGTGCTTTGCAGAGCAGCCATTTTCTGTGAAATTCTGTGGCACCGAGACAGGCTGTGATGATTGGATCTGACCCGCCTGGATTGGCCCGTCTCGCCTTTCTGGGATTAGCTAATTTATCATTGCCAAAATGTCTGTCGTTAATTACACAATGTGTGTGTTTGTTATTCAGGGGCCCTGCATGTTTTCAGGCTAAGGCCTGGCAGGGAAATCACAGGTCATTCAGCAATGATGGATAGTAATTGGGTGGCTGGAACACGACACACAGTGGTGATATTCGGCAGTCGGTCTATGACAGTAGATCTGCCATCACATGCCTCCAAGGCTAAAATAGTCCATCTGAGGAGAGATGGAGTAAGTTCATTTAGTTATATGAGCTTATGTTATAGTAGTCAAACCTCAGCAGACTGCGCCAAATGTAGACTCCAATACCAAGTCTGTATGCAATATCTGTTCTCAGAGAGCACATTAAAAAAAAAAAAGGCAAAATGGTAGATGTGGAAGTCATGTATGTACTTGATTGATTTTCATAGCTCCCCTCCCTAGTTTTTAATATAGCCCATTGTTAGGAAATGGTCCAACATAAACTGAATAAGACATGTAATCTTGACCCATATTTCGTCTGGGATTTTTACAGGTCAGAAATGACGGAGGACGAGCGTCCCGAGAGCCACGCTGTCACAGACTCCAAGCTCGAGGAGGAGGAAGAGGAGGCGGAGGGAGATGATGAAGATGAGGAAGGCTCACTGACAGAAAAGTCCCAGGACGAGATGACTTCTCCCGCCACCATGGTGCAAGGCACTTATGATGATGACGAAGAAGCTGCTCCGCTCTCCATGACCTATGAACACCCACGCAGGTAAGACAGATCACGCTCGGTTCTCAGCTGAATAGATCTCATTCATCTTTCATGTCCACAAGGACACTCTGCTATTCATTTGTAGAAAGAAGAGTAAATTATTCACATGATAATGATTTTTTTTTTTTTTTGCTGCGTTTGTTGGCTTTCATGTTCTCTAATAATGTTTGTAAGGAATGAGTCTTGTAATGATCGCATTACAAGCACCAGGATAAAGGTTTAATCCTTTCTTTTTGATGAATCAAGATGGCCGGACACTTTTCCTCCAATTATATTCGCTCTCTTATTTAGCGAGGCCACTAATGTTTATACAAAATCTAACTTTACTTCCATTGACTAACATGAATAGTGTTCAACATAGTCAACTCTGCGGTATCCAATTTGCATGAGTCCGTTCCTTTTTCTTTTTGGTATGTTGAAAAGTTATAGCAGACTCTGAGACAAAAAAAAAAAAAAACCTTCTCATGTTTTTAAACCTCTGATTAAAATGGAGGTACTGAAATTGCTCAACTTGTTAGGGAGCATGTTATCATGAATAACTCTCTACCACCTAGTGCTCTATTGCTTTCACAAGGTATATAATAAACGTAAAATAAGAGGTGAAAAAAATATATCTTTTTGTTTTCTGAAACTGTCCAAAATAGGTTTTTTTCCCTTAAATATGTCTATTTTTAATTTTCATGTCTTTGAATGATACGAAACACCACCGACAGTGGTCAGTGAAGTAATATGGATTTGATTTTTAAAAATGCTGTTATCAGATATAATAGCACAGCTAGAATGCCAACCGGTTTAGGAGATCGCTTTGTTGAAACTAACTGCTGTACGATATCTAGATGTGCATGGTTACTCCACCTGCTTGTACGCGCACTTTGTGACACCATCACTCCATGCCATCCCTCCATTAACACCATGTGCATGCGCCGCATAATCACGCCATATCCGGCTCCAACAGCCATTCTGATTGGGCTAACTGAGGGTTCCCTCCCCTCTCCCCAACCCCTCGTCCCTCCTTCCTGGTGCAGGTGTATTGAGGAGGATGCAGGCCTGTTAGATCTGGAGCCTCTGCCTGGCTTTCCAAAGGGCCTGGAGCTCCATAAGCCTGCTGACGAGCCGTTTGACGTTAAAGACATTTTTAACACCTCCTTAGAGTCTGAGGCGCTGAAAGAAACACTCTTGAGGCAGGCTAAAACCCAGGTATGCCTTTACACCCACCTAAGGCACAAAGGATGGGGTTACTTCATTTGTGTCAGTATGCAGGCTCACTAATTTTGAGAAATTCAGGGTTGGTTAGTAGACGTTACGCTTGAGGTTTATCACAGAACCATCAGCTATAGAGGGATTACTTTTGTAAGATGTTCTGGAAGTTTTGTTTATAATGTACTGCATAATGCATTATGAATGCACTGTAAAAAAATAATAATAATAATCAAGAATTAACTTTCCCTCTTTTTTCTTACATTCCTTCTCTATTTTAACATCTACAGGATAATTAAATAACTAACACTTGCGTTTTGTCTTCTAACCGTAACACCATATAGACTCAAATCCACTAACTTCTAATGCAAAGTGTCTTGATTGAGTATTGTATATATTTTCTTTGTCTGATGCAAGTTGCAGTTTGTAATTTTTAGGTTTTCTACGTTTGATAGAATGGCTTCTTTTCACATTTTTCCATCCTGGAAATTAACTCTGCCTCCATCCAGGACAGATCTACCATTCAAAATGCATACATACTGTAGATTCAACAGAGCGGCTCTGGGGTGAAGGAGGCATGTTCATATTTTTTATTGCACTTGCAGTTCACCTCACAGCCAGCAGAGGGCTCTAAAATGCAAACTGCTCCTTGAAAGATTTGAATGAGATTTGCAATGCTTTGTGTGGAGTCTATTAAGTTAAGCATGATGCTCTTTTGTGTGCCCTTTACCTCCTGCAGGCTTATGCAATGATGCTCTCTCTGTCGGAGAACAACCCCCTGCATCCATCCTCCCAGAACTCACTAGACGCCTGGCTGAACATGGGAGGAGGCCCTTCAGAAACCAGCTCCTTTCACCCACTCAACCATATCTAAGCCGAAAGAGCAAGGAGACGGGGAGTGGTCAGAGGGAGAGGAGGAGAGAGAGCGAGAGAGAGAGAGAGAGAGAGGGCAGTAGGAATTGGTAAAGACCACCACGAAGAAGACACATGTGTAACAAATAGCACATGAAGACCCAGTGATGCTTACAGTAGACGGATCACCACTTCGACTGGGAAAAAGTGGGGGGAGTTTCGCCGCAAGACTGTTAGCTGAAACAGAGACATGAACCAGTAGAGCTGTAGATATCTCCTTTCCACAACTGAGAAACAAAAGACTAAGCACACCACTTCACTCTGTACAACTTCAGATTTGTTTTAAAACGCAATCTGCAGTTTTCTCCTCTTAAACTTGGTCTTGGAAGAAACCCATGTACCCCAGTGACATCACAAATCTCATTCTTCATTATTTCTCATTAGGACAGCCATGCTTATTAGAGTGATGATAGACGAAAGAAAAAGGAAATGGGAGATATTTTGTCACGGGTGCTGATCTGATCTGGTCAAGTCGCCAAACTATATTCCATGCAGTGGCATGATCGTACCACAAGAGGGCGTATTGCTGTACCAAGACAGGGTCTGAACAGTTAGCTGAATAGCTAGATGGCTCCATAAACTGCACTGTAGAACCAATTTACAAAATGGATCGGAATTAAGACAATATATATATTTTTTTAAATCAGATGAGCCATAGAAATAAATGGAATCACATCTACTGCTAATCACATCCCTCCTCTTTGATTATGTTGATCATCATCAGAGTGGTAGAACAGTAGCATGGCTGCTCAACTCAACATACCATCTTAACCTTATTTCAACTATACATGTGTTTTTGTTTTTTGAAGCATTAAATTATTCTCCTCCCAACGTTCTCATGCATTCAAAACACTCTTTTTTTTTTTTGTATGTGATTTGTTCTTTGATCAACAGTATTGTTTTCTTTCGAGCACTTCCGTGCTTAAATTGTTAATATAATTATTTAGTGAAGGACCAAATTTGTATGATAAATGTTCTAAGATGTACAAAATAATTTCAAAATTCATAGCAAAGAGTGTTGTGTGCCAAATAACCCTTTTTTTTTTCTTTCTTGGACAATCATTTATTTTTATTTCCCAGTGGGTTTTTTTTCTGTTTTTAGTACTTTTTTCTCTCTTATTGCCTGCTCACTCTATGTATTTGATTTGAGGTGCATTTGATTTCTATTTATTTTAGTTGTTTCATCATTATAGGGAAAAAAAAGATTCTAGAAAAAAAGAAAAGAAAAACCGACCCAGTTTCACCCAGTTGTTGAAGGAATTAAATCTATGACTGAGAATTTTAATCTCATGATGCTCTGAAGGATATTGTATAGAGACCGGTATGCCAAAATGTAAATGACAAAATCAACTATTTTATTTATAACTTTGGCGTCGGCACCAGTCTGTTTGTGTTCATTGTGAGGTTTGTTTTTATTTTTCACTTGCTCGACCATTTTAAACTGTACATACAGTGTGTGATGTTGAACAAATTGTTGATTTTTTTTTTTAAATGAATCATTTGATTAAAGCATCAGGTCACTTGAATGGTGGGGCATTATATTTGTACTGCTATCATCAGTTTTGCTTTCGATTTTAGTCTGCCCGTCAGCGAAAGAATGGCCGTGTCAGTCTCTCTAACAGCTTCCAGTCCTGTGTGTTGAGTAGGAAACAGCATGCCACTGTATCCAAAACAAATCCAAATTGTGCGTTGGCATCCCACAAACCATCAGCACGAAGCTAGAAGCGTGGACCTTGGATGCAACTGTGTTGTGTTCTTTTTTTTTTTTCCATTCAATCTTATTTCTTACAAACATAAGCCGCTGCTGTTAATCGAAGGGGCTGGAATGGGATTAAATCAACAGGATCAAATGGTGAGCTGGGAAATTTCTATTTCTAACGCTGATATGTGAGTGTAATTTGGGGTTGAGTAGGAAGCACAGCCCCTAAAACGCGCATGTTACCCAAGTGCCAGGACTCAGGAGTCCTTGTGCAACTCTACTGAACTGTGAATCCAGCGCATGAATCGTACAAATAAACACAACAACTAAACACAAGCTCATGATGAATGTGTAGAATAGATTCAATGTGTTGCTAATGTATCAAACCTCTAACGTTACTTTTCTTCTTTGAATGGCAATTAAAGAAAAAAGTCAGATCTGTTATTACATTATTACTTCTCCCATCACAGCCTTTTCTTTTACTCTTTTTGCATATGGGCTAGAATGTGAGCAAATAGCACTTAAATACACCGCACTCAATCTCTTAGTCCTCATCTGTCCCCTAAGTACTGCTTCTAATTGTTTCCAATTCTCCAAATAAAGCCACTTGGTATGTAAACAAGCACTTCAAACACACTTTATACATGAACATTGTGTCACACGTTTGGCTAAACATTATGAACCACACATCTGCGAAAGAGAAATTACTTTACTATTATCGGACACTTATATTAATCTGCCACTAGATGGCGCCTCTGTGTCTCATTTTACCTTTTGACATAGTAGCTACCGGTAGCTGTTCACACCTAAACTGGCCTAGCTGGAGTTATTTAATCATACTGCATATGTCAAGGTTCATAATGTCACATACTACTGTAATAAGTAAGCGCTGTAGGTGGTGGAGAAATCGATCCATGACGAATGGTCACAAACTGGTCTCTGTGACGAAATTGTTGTCCCTCCCCCACTCTTACAACACAAAACATAATTCGTTATGACTCCTCGAAAAACTGTATAGTGTTCAAAAAATGTTGCATTCGTCAGCAAATTCGTTTTAAAACATGGGTTTGAAAATAGATGGTGCTTGTTTCGTTTGGATCTGAGTTGTATATCGCTTCTGTTCTGTTTATTGAAAGAAACTGTCGTGCATGACTTGTGTTTTAGCGGTCATAATGGTGTCCATTTGTGAAATGTGTATCTTAAATTAAAAAGGAGGAAAAAAAAAAGGTCATAAAAAATACTGAATTTGTAGATGCACTTATTGTACATGTGGTTAGGTTAGTAGGTTTGACTTTAAGTCCTGTTAACTGCCTTACCTGCAACAGGCAGATGGTTATTCAATTAAACATTATGCTTGTGGGAGAGAAATAATGAAAAAAAAAAAAATGAAAGGATTGTAGAATATTAATAATGAAAATTCTGATAATTGCAGTTCTTTTTTGATGCTTGTGATTATTGAAGATGTACTTTAGAGAAATTTCATGGAAAAGACATGATTCTGATGTTAATTCTGTAGAATAGATATGTATACCAAATGTAATCTTTCCAATGCTATGAAGAATTTATACATGAAATTGATATGCAATAAAAACCTGTGTGCTTTTTATATGAATTCTGCCTTTTTCACTTTGTGTGTGTGTGCGATACATAATTAAATCAGGATTTCCTGCATCCACAATTGACCTGTTTCACATAATCAAGTAAAGTTGCGTTTCAAAGCATCTTTTACCACGTACTACGTACCATTTAAGCTCGATCGCTTTCACACGTCTTGCTCCGTCTTCAGTGTTTCTTGGTCTGTTATCTTGGCTCGTACTTTTGGTGGACTTCACTTGGAGATCCTTACTTTCTCTTCTGCCTCTGTGATCACTGTTTTCCTTTCAGTCTGCACTGTAAAAAATCTTATTGTTAAAAAAGAAAAAAAGAAAAAGCTGGGTTGTCAGGATGTTACTGTACCAAGTATTTTCAGAGTATTTTACAAATTAACTGAAAAATACATAATTTAGCTGGTTTTTTCTTTTCTTTTACAGTATCATACAGTTGACTGATTTACTTTCATGCACTTTTTAGTTTGTATTTTTCATACATTTTTATTCTGGTATCGAGCAGATGCTCTTATACAGAGTAACGTACGTACAACACACCCAGAGCAGCGTCTTGCTCAGGGGCACTTCAGCCATTCATGCTGGTCTAGGGAATCGACCCAGCAACCTTTTGGGCCCAAATCTGCTTCTCTAACCATTAGAACATGGCTTCCCTGAATATAAATTAATACAATACTGACTTGGCAGGTTGTGCACATAAGCATAGTCACGCTACATATGACTAAAGACACTTTTGTGAAGGAAAAGGCTATAATAGACCTTACTGGTTGCCATTCTTCCCAAAATCTGTCCAAAGCTGGCTACACAGAACGCAAACCATCATGAAGAACAGAGCTAGAGGACTGTTTTTTTTTCAATCATGTAATCAAATACACAGCTTCTTTCCGCACTTTACTTTTGATTTTAAAATAAAGTTGCACATGTACACGGATCTGACAAGAAAACATGGTTCAGTAAACAGTAACCTGCAGTTATAATACAGCAGCTACATTCACCAGATCGCCTGACGTGCTTCAGTGCAGTCTGGTGCATCTGTAATGTCAGAAACCGAGTGAGTCATGTACACAGATCTAGTGTAGTGTGGGCCTTGTGGCCCACCTGCATTTCTGCATATCTTAAAGTGCATATCCTGGACCAAATTCGTTTTTTTTTATATGAAAGAATGTCCCTTTACACACTCATCCAGAAGGGTAATTTTGCACAA
>JAOANJ010000002.1:12608146-12618239 GCA_026413345.1 Ariopsis seemanni | reverse complement strand
CTGAATTAACATGAAACCAACACACTTTCGAGTTAGCAATATTCTCTCTCTCTGTCTGATGGGATGAAACCCACATGTCTTTAGACTGAGAGGAAACTATGCAAACTCCACACAAAAACCCCAGTCAGCCATGAGGTTCCAACCCAGAACTTGCTAAACACTGCACCACCTTGCCACCCCATAATACATCATATGAAGTTACTCACTACTTGAGTGCACATTTTAGTTTTGTTTCCCTAATACTCAAATTATTATTTTGATGAGTACTTTTACTTGAGTCTATTATAATAAAAGTAGCAATACTTTTACTCGAGTACAGTTTTTGCTTCCTCTCCCTATCTCTATGGGGTTGTACTCAAATTATTCATGGATTTCCAAAATCTCCTTACACACTAAACATTGCTCTTTTGTCTTAAAAAGTGTACATTCGTTTGAATTCCCTTCCTTGCACCTCAATCTTTACTTTTATCAGAGGATTTCCTTCTAAAATCACTTTCAAGTTTTCAGCACACCACCACTGCATCAGTGAACAGGAAGCGTTCTGGCCAATGAAACTTAGTTTCACTAATTTTACAAAATTGCACAAGTGCTGATTCAGCCAAATAACCTTTGAAACATTTCTGCTAACTATAGAGAAAGCACTGAAAGGGTTTATATTTAAAAAGAAAAAAATCCCCGCTTTGACACTAAGAATAGACATGAACGTTATGCATGAACAAACTAATGCTTTTGGAACATTTTAAAGAATACTCAGTTTATAGCATTTATAAAGCATATGCAATTACCACAAACAAAATCTGTCTGACAAACTCGAACCTTTCCAAGTGCTCCAGCTTCCTCCTACAGTCCAAAAACCTGTGGATGAGGTCAACTGTTACTCCAAATTGCCTATAGGTGTGAATGGTTAGTTGTCTCCATGTTAGCCCTGCAATAGATTGGGGACCTGCCCAGGATGTACCCTGGCCTCTCACCCAAGGTCACCTGGGATTGGCTCCAGCTTCCCCCATGACCCTGATAGATAAGTGGTATAGATAATGGATGGAAATTCAAACCTCACTTACCCTGCAATCACAGACTGGCAATAATTCACTGGTACCATTTAAAAAGCACTAATTACAGGTAGGAACTAAAGTTATGAGTGGGGAACTAAAACAAATCGGACCACACACACGCTATTAGACTGGGCCAAGGAGGGATTTGCTTGAAATGTTCCAATTTGCTGCTTTATTACCTCATGCATTACTTCCCTAAAATCGGCAAACTCCTAATTCAAAAGGTCACTTGTCATGTGCTACTGTTGCTGAAATGTAGGCTGTGAACAACATGAATTCTTCAGCCAAATGTATTTTAAGCCTCCAAGTCTATATAGCTTTTTCCTTTTAAAAGACAAACATGCATTTGTATTCAAAAGTTGGATTGGTTGAAGCCATTTATTTCAGACATGGTCATTCTGAAGAATTTGTTTTAAAAAAAAGAGAGTCACATTAACATTTGATAGAATTTAACAACTGCCCCACGAACACACAACTTCCATTTAAGCTAGATGGCCTTTCCATTTCATAAAATCGGTGAAATTTAGTGCCCTCTGAAATGTGGTCATTGTGATGCATGTTCATTTCTGCAATACTTCAAAAAACCAACCCTCCCCACACACACAATCATTCTAGGGCTGGGAAGTGATTTAATTTGAGGGAATTCCCTAGCAAATAACGGGCATGAAATCGCTCACTTCGCACAGTCAAGCAGATAGAAATTGTTCATGTGTACAGGTTTACCTTGACCGTGCACTGAGTTACATCATCCTGTTGGTAAACAGCTGATCACACCAAGGTGCTCGCTGACTGCCGATATTTATTAGTTTGGTCCTGCATTTCCTTTCCTTTGCAACATATCTTTTCTTCTTACTTTCCGTTGCTGTAGTTGGTCTTTCACGTTTCCTTCGCACACTTGCGTCCTCCATTTTTCTCCCGTTTCAAATTTGTATCCCACAACGCCTTGCACAAACAGGGAAAGCCCGCCACGTGATGTGACATGACACATCTTGAATTGGGTCATTGTGAAGCAAGAAGAAAAAAAAAAAAAAAAGTCTTTAAAAATAAAAATTAAAAGGGGGTGGAGGATTTAGGACCACATGGCCCCAAATTCATTAATTGTTCCATTTATTAAAAAAAAAAAACTAATAAAATTGAAAGTGATTCGAATTCAGTAGCTTTCAGCCCACTAAACAAAATTAACAGTGTCGGGGAAAATTCTTTTTATGACTTACACTTGAAAAATCTGAAAAGAAGCCTACCTTTAAGAGCGAGTTTCAGGTCTGTGGTTTCTTTTTCTCAATACAGAAATAATCTGTGCAGTAATTGTACATTAGCTACAGATAAGAGTTTTAAAAATTGGAGTATTCCTTTAAGAACGTAGAGACAAACGCTTTGTTATCCTGGTTCACAAAAAGTTAGTTCACTTGCCAACAAATTTCAATTCTGCAACTTCTACTTTGGGCAAAATGATGCCACCATCTGTTAAAAAAAAAAAAAAAACTATTTTGTCTCCCTCTCCTTTGCCCAGAAGGGATCATCATCTCCTCACAGCACTTTATAAAAATCTCATCTGCACCAACTTCAGAATAATGCCTCAGACTTTTTCTACAGCAATTCCACAGCCTTGGCTAGGTTTATTCTTCTGCTCCTAAATGGTTGAACTAGCACATGGCAGCTGGAATGACCTGTACTTACACCCTTGCACACAGCACAGTGTTAGATCACACCCTCCACCCAGCGAGTCTCCATGCACCCTGGTCTCACACAGACTCCACATTCAGAAAGACAGCTCTCGGGTTTTCGCTGCCATTGAAAACAGTGGTCCTTTCACTCTCACTAATACATTTTTATTATTAGGGACACACCCGACTGGACCCATAGACACCAAGTCACTGCTTTGAGAACTTCAACAGTTTGAATCCAACATGAAGACACGTGCCAGGCGCTACAAATCAAGGCCAAGCCTGTTTCTAATTACTGTTTGTGTCTCTGAATGATAGAGGAGACATTGTTAAGGGTGACTGTGAAACTGCATCTGGTGTGTGGCTTCCTTTTCTGTGTGCAGCAGGAAAGCTTAAGTCACACAGTTCAGGGGTCAATCTAATCGGAAGGGTCTGGAGTGCCGAGTGTGACAGCAGAGGCTTTCACTTGATTCATCATTTGTTCAGAAAGCAGAAAAAAAAAAAAAAAAAAAAGGCACTTCATAGAATTAGTGCTGCAGATCAAGGAGTTAAAGTGCATATCATAGGTAAATTCAGGAGCAAGATCAATATAATTCTATTTCATAGAAAACTTGTCAAATGTGTCACATTTTGCGCAATTTTTTTTTACCTTGCCCAATACCAGAAAAATTCAGTTGAAATCAAGCCATTTGAGGCGAATTGGTCCACCTCTGAAAAAACTTGGTATTTGGATTTCCTGGCAAACACTGATTTTCGTGACATCACGTGTGGAACGCCTCCTTCTGAATCCTACATCAGCGCTGGTTTGTTTATGAGAAAACGACCGTATTATTTACATCCCCGGTGTTGTCTCTGTCGTCTTCACTACTTGAATCATCATCAAATCCAAACAGATGAAGCCCCAATTCTGACATCTCATTATATTCTTCATCCAAAGGTGAAGTAACATTGCGCTCAGGTGACAATTCCATATTTTAGTGCAAAATTGCTAGCTGTTAAACTTTTGTCTACACAGGCAAAACTGTGCAAGCTCTCACAGCGTGCTGGCGCTTCCGCAGGTGACGTCACGAATCTGGCTTCAGACTCCCTTGGGATTTTTCCAGATGTGTTTTATTTTTTTTCTGCTGTAGACAGATGGCCTTGTGCAAAATTACCCTTCTGGATGAGTGTGTAAAGGGATATGCACTTTTTATACTTTCATATAAAAAAGAAATTGGTCCAGGATATGCACTTTAATGTTGAGCAATATATGATTTGTTCTTAATTTGAATGAGAAATTCAAAGGTATGTGGATTCCATGAACGATTTCACAAATGTTCAATATGTGTACCACCTGAGAGACACCCAGCCTTCCTCTTTGAACTTTTTGTGCCGTGTCCAAATCTGCATTGCAACTGGTGCGTTTTTAGAGAATTCTCTCAAAAATGCCCACTGCACAGTCTTGTTCGAGCGTACTTGTGCACACAAAATGCCTTTTCTTTTCTGGTGAATGGCATTTCTATACCTAAAAAGATAAAAACACTAAACATAAAATTTTGACCTGTTTCCACACATGCTGTTAAAATTTGAGGTCGATTTGAACGAGAATTGGCAAAGTTATTAAGATATGCAGTTTTTTTTTTTTTTTTTAAATATGTACAGTATTCCCAAAGCATTATAGGAAAGATGACCACGGTTGTTAATGAACATTGGTTATAACACTGAGCGTCCATATAGAAATATGGAGATAAGCAAATAGAAATTGTGTTAATACAAATAGTGGTAATCTTTCAGAAGTAAAATGAAACAATAAACGCACGTGTGTGTCCTGACATAAAGCTATGTGAGCTAATTTGGCTTCATCAGTCGGGTTAACGAGGAAACGGGACACTCGAATGTCTGACAGCTGCTTCAGGCTCAGGAGGGAGGAGGTGGTGGCAAGAAACTCGGGGTTTGTTTAAGAAAAATTGTCAAGTTGGTTAGGTTCATGAAGTTGGTTACCATAGTAATTGACCCAGAGTTTGAATTGCATCTCTTTTCTGGAACGGAAAACCCAGAGTTTCCCTCAACTCCAGGGGTAACAAACAAAGCCTTAACTAAACCTGTTTTCTGGAACTGCCTCCATTGCAGAACAAAGTCAGTGGTGTGATGGAAAATGTCAAAAGGTTGGAGACAGCTCAGTGGTTTTTCGGGCTAGAGTTTTTGTTTTTTTTTTTAATTATATTTTGTGTTGTCCAGCACTGTGTGGAATCAGGTTTATGGTCAGACTTGGGCTTGTAGGAGGAGGTGAATCAGATCCATCTCCACCCCCTGAACTTTTGGTTCTGTACCAAGTAGCCTCAGCCTCTTGGACTTGATCATGTGCAGTACGTTATCACCATGCCCTGTAACGATCACTGATGTAATTTATATTGCCTGGATTTGGAGAGGTCTAAACTGCACTGTATTCTGGGGAGGAGGGGTGTACAGGGGCATGGCAAGATGCAAGTAACTCGTGTCATGTATGCTATGTCATTAAAGGAGAACTGAAGTCATTTTTAAACTTGCTTTTTTTTTTTTTCTTAACGTTTTATTCAATTACATTTTCGGTTTTAGTAACCTTGTATCGTGACTCGTATTGGCAACTAATTGCAATTAAATGTTATACTAATCGGCCTATTTGATTTTTAGCCATGTTGAATTTAGTTCGTTTGGTCCGTGGCAGGGGTCACTTATCCTCACGAGACTTTGAAACGTGAAGTGTTAGCCAGGTGTCAGTGCTGCCATTTTTGAAAACTGTTTTCCAAACGAAATATTGCACAAAAATGAGTTGGAATGACCATTACTGCCTACTTTTTTTTTTTTTTTCCAAACTTTCCTGATTTTACTATCAAAACAAACACAACTTCCGGCTTGATTGCATCAGCATTCGAAAGAGGGCGCACGCGTCTTTTGACAACATTGGCAGATGTTGGTCACTTTGATTTCCGCTGTACGTTTTACTTCCGTCCTACAATGTCTTGCACAGGTCTCAGCAAATCTTGTTTATGGCCATTGCTTTGACACATGGATGTATGGTATTGCATAGCATATTTCAAAACACTCATTATTTGCTATAGCAGTGACAAAATAGCTATCAAAAATGCATTCCTATGTTTAATAAAATGAGAGAATTTTGATAAATTTGCCTTCAGTTCTCCATTAAACTGGGGGAGAAAATGACTGAAAGCTGGTTACAAGTCAACCGTAGCTGTGAGTCCCCTAGTATTAGGATTTGGTCAGGTAATGTGTGGGTTTTAAAAGCCTACTCTCCTTGGGCGGGGAGGTAGGCTTGCGCAAGTTTATAGCATCAATGCAACGGTTTTATGAACGCAGTGTAGAACGTCTGCTAAAAAAAAAAACATTTGAACATTGTTAAATTACATTGCTTCTCTTCCTAAATGGATATAACTTGGAAAACAAATAAAACTGATGAAATAATAATAATATTTGTACGGCATTTGTTTTGATTTAGGTTTTCTGGGTCAAAGAAATGGAAGGCTATCTGTAGTGAGGTATCTGTAATGGATGTGCTGCTCAGTTTGAAAGCTGGGCCACTTGTGCCTCAAGTGTTGGGTAAATGGTGTTTTGACCTGGTGTTGCGTTCAGAGGTTTCAACGTGTTGCTGATGTTTCTACCCTTACCTGAAATGATCATTTTACAGATGTTGCAAGTAGTGCTGTTGTCATGAAATGAAGCCATTAGTGATGTGCAGGTCAAGCCATAACCCACAGGTCCTGCAGGTTGACCCATAGATCAGGAGGGTTTGGGTAAGCTTGTGAAGGGAGCGGGGGTAATGGAGGGTTCAGGTAGGGCAAGTCAAAAAGTGGTAAGGGGCGCATTCCAAGTTATAAATTTAAAAAAAAATTTAATTGGAAAAAAATTAAAAACGGGTGATGCCTAGGTTGCACGTTGAAATGGGTAAAACCCTGGAACAGTGGACTCCATTCTTTTTCTACACCGTGCAGCCGAGTAGTCGGCTCGAAAAGACGGTAGGTGATTATTTTGTTGAAGTTCAGGTTTAAAATGTGAAGGATGCTCTGTGTGGGAGGGAGAGACGGTGTTCATGTGTCTAATTGGTTTGCTGCTAGTCAGCAATAAAGAACACTGGAACAATTAATCTCTTTTTATTTAATGGCCCAGATGCTATTAGGCTGTGCCTTGTAATCAGTGTGTTATACTTGTTAAACATTATCTCCTTTCTCAACTCTATAATATGTCATCACTCATACAGGTATTTAAAAAAAATTTCCTAACCCCCACATCACTAAAAGCCATGCTGTGGACTGTCTTCGTGTCCACTGTGGTTGCTTCTTGTTGCAAGTTTCCAATAGTGTAGATGGAGTTTGACATCATAAGGTTTTTTGTTTTTTTTTTTTGGCAATGCGCAACTGTCAGGAAAATGCATGCTGGCAGTGATGAAAGGATTCGATAACCTCTGAGGCATATGATTCTGATGGATCAGACAATTTGGAACCGGTTCTCAGCTGGAACTAGTTCTCAATTCCCATCCCTGGCCCAGAAAAGGAAATTTAAGATGCATCAGAGATGATGTTTTGTTGCTCCTCTTCTCTGAAATTCAGACATGCACTATTGGAGTTTACGTCTGCTTTTGGCAGACACCCTTATCCAGAGCATCTTACTTTGAAGACAATCAATAAATGCATCCTCATACTGGATCACTAGTTCAGGGACTAAGTGTGCCCTCAGTGTGAGTTCATACTGGAGTACAAAAGAAGCTAAAATGAAACATTACGAGATGCAATTTTTTGTTGTTGATCATAAAACTGCAGACAGTGTTTTCAGACAGACATATTTTAAAGGAGAACTGAAGGCAATTTTTTTTTAAATAAAATGAGAATATAATTTTAATTTAATATAGGAATGCATTTTTGATAGCTATGTTGTCACTGCTATAGCAAGTCATGAGTTTGAAATATGCTATGTAATATCAGTCCATATGTCAAAGCAATGGCTGTAAACGAGATTCGTTGAGACCTGTGCGAGACATCGGAGGGCGGAAGTAAAACGTACAGCGGAAATCAGTGACCAACATCTGCCAACGTTGTTAAGACGCGCGTGCCCTCTTTCGAATGCTGATGTAATCAAGCTGGAAGTTGTGTTTTTGATAATCAGGAAAGTTTGAAAAAAAAAAAGTAGGCAGTAATGGTCATTTAAACTTGTTTTTGTGCAATATTTCATTTGGAAAACAGTTTTCAAAATGGCGGCACTGACACCTGGCTGACTCGTGACGTTTCGAAGTCTCGCACAAGTCTTGTGGTGATCGCGCGGATAAGTGACACCTGCCGTGGACCAAACGGACTAAATTCAACACCGCTAAAAACCGAATAGGCCGATAAGCATAATATATTTAATTGCAATTAGTCGCCAATACGAGTCACAATATAAGGTTACTAAAACCTAAAACGTAACTGAATAATGCGTTAATTAAAAAATAAAGCAAGTTTTAAAAATGACTTCAGTTCTCATTTAACCTCGTCCAACTCCGTAGACATTGCAAGTTATGGTCAGTCATCCAACACCTACCTCTCAGGGACTTTCAGTTTGTGTGATTGTTTGTGCAGGTGAACGTTTGTATCCACTGATCCAGGCCCTTCATCCTAAACTTGCTGGCAAGATCACTGGCATGCTGCTCGAAATCGACAACTCTGAACTTCTGCACATGCTGGAGTCTCCAGAGTCTCTACATGCCAAGGTACTACTGAAATGGCCTTTTGTTATTCCTTTGTGACTGCATGCACTCCCTTTCTTATTAATCTCCAACATGTTTAGGTTGAGGAGGCGGTGGCTGTTCTTCAAGCTCATCAAGCAAAGGAAGTCTCACCTAATAAATAGGCAAAGTTTATGCAGGTAAAATGCCACACAAGCATGCGGAGTAAAAAATATTTAACATTGGTATAATTAGATTGCAGGGTAAAATGAATCAAGTTTAATGGACATGTTGGGCTAAAATTTAACCAGTGTGCTCTGTAGTGAAATTAGTCATCACTAGATAGCAGTGTTTAAGGAAGAGGGATGGTTGTTGCACAGTGACTTCCAATCACGCACGATGGAGGCGTCCCATACAGAGAGACCTCTAACAGGAGTCCGAGCAACTGCAGGTCTTTCAAAATTTAACTGAGCCAAATAAAGCTGCAGCAATGCAAGTAGCTACTATGTCAGCTAGTAGTGTTGCATGTTTGTTAGCAACCTGTTCGGCATCTTACCGAGTAGCTACGTGACTGGGTTTAATGTTTTGTAAATGAAGATTGATCGGAAAACACTACATCCTGGTAAATGAGCTACTTGGTTATAATCTGAGCCAAATATCTATCAAGAATTTTAACAGCTGCCTCTGTTAAAATCTTGTACGTGCGGCATGGTTTTCTGAAAATCTCTGCGTTGCGTATTTGATTTATGTAATTGATAGTACAGCATGTGAGAGGGCAGTGTCTCCCAACATCCAAAACAACTCCAAATAAGCCACAATGTACAATCGTGTTTTTCGTGCGAGATTGCTTTTCTTCAGCACAAAAAGCAGCGTTGTAATGATGCAAGCGTACTCGGGGGCAGGACAATGAACACAGAATAGGGATGGGGCAATCATACTCGGGCATGGTACAAGGCAACCGTGCCTATTGTGAGTACACACTTAAAACCCCAAGTTTTATTGATGGTTCAGTAATGCGTGCTGTGAAGATGAGGCAGCCTGGACCAGAGTTATTCCTCCAAACTGTCTCAAAAACCCCATCTTTTGTTAGCTTGGAAAAGCCTCCAGTTTGATGGTATATGCAATACAACATTTTAGAAAACACATTCTGGCCTGCATTTTAAAATAACTAAAGTCCCATTATGCTTGCATAGCTCTTGCCATGTTCACGTTGACGCATTTCCTGGAATGACCTCATATGAGATTTCGGTCACGTGTCCTACTCAGATTCTGATTTGACTGAGTGCAGGTGGGTCTCCCAGTGCTTGAATTGCACATTTCCATATTGAATATTTACGAAAAATCATGAATTCTGCTGAACCATAGACAGTAAGCGAGACAGTCTTGTTACTGAATGTCAGGATGAGTAATGTTTTAGTTTTCTGCTGGAATTCTCCTTTAAATGATGATCCTCATGTATGGAGAATGTTGGGCAATTTTTTTTCATAATTTGATTTTGCAATATGTTTAAATGCTTTTCTTTTTTAACTTTATCATTTGCAAATAATTCTGTGTTAAGACTTCCACTGTTATTTAAAGGTAGACGGCCTTTCAGATTAAGTGTAGGTCATAAAAATAATTTTCCCTGACAGTTATTTTTGTTTAGTGGACTTTTTTTTTTTTTTTTTTAATAAATAGAACAGTTAATGGATTTAGGACCACGTGGCCCT
>JAOANJ010000002.1:11165225-11175856 GCA_026413345.1 Ariopsis seemanni | reverse complement strand
ATTTAGAGTCACCAGTTAACCTAACCTGCATGTCTTTGGACTGTGGGGGAAACCGGAGCACCCGGAGGAAACCCACTGGACACGGGGAGAACATGCAAACTCCGCACAGAAAGGCCTTCTCCGGCCACAGGGCTCGAACCTGGACCTTCTTGCTGTGAGGCGACAGCACTAACCACTACACCACCGTGCCACCCTGGATTTTGTTTTCTAACCCTTTTTACTAATCTTTACAAGGGGTTCAAATAATTGTAGAGGGCACTTTAACTGCCTTAAAAAATGATACTGGCTTTCAGTAACAATCCATGAATCACCACAAATTATAATAACTCAACAATTTTTTTCATTAGAATCCTTGCTGGAAAATTGCATTAGCAGCAATTCTGTGAGTACATCGGTCTATCCTTCCTCTGCCATTTGAGTACTTAAAACAGGGTAGATATGTTCATGCCTCCACATTGTAGTCAAAATGCAGGATTGCAATATGAAAAGTCAGTCAGCATTGACGCATCTTATCTGATTGGCTGGCGAATATGACAATCTGAAATGATTTCCAATTCAATTAAACCTCCAAGGGATTCACTTGAAGTTCTCAGCTCAGAACTTATCAGAGAGCATCATCTAACTGAATAACATAGTGATAAGAATGAACGAGGAAAAATATATTACTGCATTCATTTTTCTTTACAAGCCCTAAAAGTTCACCATTGTTTAAACCATCTCCCCATTTGACAAATTTGGAAATCATACATTTCTGATGAGGCACCTGTAATGGGATACTTGGGTTCCTGGGATTAATTTCAAGCCATCATTTACTATCCAGAGAAATGTGGCATCTTGACAGCGTTCCAATTCTAGCTCAGATATCACCATGACTAATGCTTGGTTGCGTTCTTCATCATAAATATGACCGCTTTCGTGAGAAAGTTGCCTTCTTGTTCACTGGGCAGCTGGTTGCTTTTAATGTGAGTGTCTGTTGGTAATTGTTTCCTATTAATTTAGGCATTTGCACACCTGCAGTCCTGGAAAGGAAGATATTGAACTCTATAGTTTTCCAGTCATGGAAGACATGGAAATTTAGTGAGATCTTGGAAAAGTGTAAAGTTGGGCTGTTAAGTCACACAAACTGTATTACATTTGCAACATATTACCATTTTTTAACCGACACATAGCACATTCATATTAAAGTATCTAAATCCTACATGCTTAGAAAAGACTGTTAAATGGTTTGTTCCTCTGATGGAATCCATAAAGCTTCAATGTTGAACAGTTCTGAACCCTGCATCTCAGGTAGAACCTATTTACGAAGCTAAGTGCAACTTATTTAGGAATCTCGAGTTGAACTTATTTTGGAATTTCAAGCAGAAGTGGTTTTTTTTTTAATGAATTGCAATTAGAACAAATTTTATAGGAATTTCAAATTTAGGAATGTTTTGGAATTTTGAGTAGAATGTATTCAATAATGTAATTGGAATTTATTTTAAAATCTAGTAGAACTTATTAATTCATTAATTAAGTAGAACTTAATCTGAAATAGAACTAACTAAGGAATTGCAAGTAGAACTAATTTAGGAAGGTACATTTTAGGAAATTAAGTAGAACTTACTTAGGAATCTCAAGTAGACCGGATTTCGGAATTCAAGTAGAACTGATTTAGGAAATTAAGTAGAACTTAAAATCTCAAGTAGAACTAATTTGCAATCTCAAGTAGAACTAATTTAGGAAGAAAATTTTTTAATTTTCAGGGAAATTAAGTAGAACGTACTTAGGAATCTCATAACGAAGTTAGGAATCACAAGTATAACTAATTTAGGATATTGAGTAAAACTAAGTTAAGAATGTCAAGTAGAACTAATTTACGAATCGCAAGTAGAACTAATTTAGGAATATATAGAGAGCTTTTTTTAAGAAGTAGAACAGACTTAGGAACCTTAAGTAGAACTAATTTAGGAAGGTACATAGAACTTTTTTAGGAAATTAAGTAGAACTTAATTAGGAAGTCCAAGTAGACCTAATTTCAGAATTCAAGTAGAATTGATTTAGGAAATTAAGTAGAACTTAAAAATCTGAAGTGTAACTAATTAGCAATCTCAAATAGAACTAATTTAGGAAGAAAATGTAAAATTTTTCAAGGAAATTAAGTAGAACATACTTAGGAATCTCAGAACTAAATTAGGATTCACAAGTAGAACTAATTTAGGAAATTAAGTAGAACTTACTTAGAAATTTCAAGTAGAACTAATTTAGGAATATATATAGAACTTTTTTTAAGAAGTAGAACTGACTTAGGAATCTTAAGTAGAACTAATTTAGGAAGCTGAGTCGAACATTTTTAGGAAATCATGTAGAACTTACTTAGGAATCTCAGAACTAATTTAGGAAGTTAAATAGAACCTCAAACAGAGTTTTTCAAGGAATTTCAAGCCGAATTTATGTAGGATTCAAAAGTAGAACTAACTTAGTTCTACTTTTGAATCCTACATAAATTCGACTTGAAATTCCTTGAAAATTTCTGTAAAAATTCCTTGAAAATAGAAACTGTAAGTTTCGATTGTATGTCTCACATGCTTAGTTATGTGAGTCATACAGTAGAAACTTACAGTAAATTTTACAGTACACATGTCAATAAAATATCCTGGAAAGGAATTTCCTAAAAAGAAAAAAAAAGTGGGAAAATCATTTTTTCTTTGTTTATCATATTTGGATTGCATAGGCCATAATCATTTAAAAAGCAACCCAATCTAACAGATGTAGGAATTCTGGCACTAATTTTATTTAATTTCATACAAATTAAGCTCCAGAAAAGCTACTGCTTATGCCAGTCTTGACTTCTTTTTTTTTTTTGCATTGGTTACTGAGAAATTAGTCTCTTTTATGTCTAGGTCTCTGTAACCTCTGCAAGTATTTTAAGATATTACACATTTCTGCGTTCCCCCAAATCCTCAGAACAGTCCTCTGGATCTTGTTGATGGCTTAAGTGCAGGATGGAAGTCTGGATTTTGAAGTGTGTGTGTGAATTTAGTTCTTTAGAGTGTTGTGGTGCAGGTACCTGATGAAAGGTTGGTCCAGAGGGAGTCTCAAGCAAAACAACATCTCCAGATTGTCATCGAGTAGAACTTAAAGAATGTGTTCTTGTTACTGTCCCTGTCGACACATGCTTAATGACGGGTTGACACATCTGCACTTTTAAAGGGCTTGTTTTGAAGTTATGCTGTATGTCATGTGGTGTTGGCTGTCCAGAACCTGGTGTTACTATGAGTAATGGCTTCACGTTTGCAGGCTGTTATTGTGGTTCAAGTGATCATGAATTCAGTCTTAGCTTGTTGTCACTGCTGGAAGGTTTTTTTTTTTCTGGACAAAAGCCAATGTACAAAACTGTATGTAGTTACTATCACTGTATTACTGCAGTTTTAAAAACGAATACTACAAACGACTGAAGAAATAACAGTACATTCTTTTTTTAAAGCATTGCTTTACTTTTATTGAGCTTTTAATTTTTTGTTTTAGCTTTTAACTTTATTTTAAACTTTTTATTTATTTATTTTTATTTTAAGTTTTTTTATTTTTTAACTTGGACAAGACTTTTTACTGGTCCTTATAAGCTTACATGCATTTATTTAATCAGAATCAGAATCGAGTTTATTGCCAAGTACGGTCTCACATACAAGGAATTTGCTTTGGTGGTTGGTGCTTGAACAGTTACGATGAAAGAATTTAAAAATAGACAAAAGTAGTTATTAAATAGAATTTTAAAAATGAGAAGAATCTAAAATATCATGAGCTCTTCTCCGGTGAAAGAGATTTGAGTATCATGGCAGTGAACTGAGTTTACAAACAAAATAAGGCAGCCATCCGCAGCGCCATCAAGAAATTCTTTATTAAAAGAAAGGGTAAAAAAAAAAAATCCCCTTTTCTCTAATGGGTCATGATCTATGAGAAATGCCTGGAGAGATGTGTTATTTATGAATTGTTTTTATTCTTCTTTTCCCAGAACAGCTCACAATCTCTTACTCATCTTGCCAGCACGAGAGAAGGTTTTTTTCTTTTCTTTAATGCATCCAGCAATGATTGAGTCACATACTCAAATTGTAATTTTGTGGCAAAGTGCTCATTTTTTAAACTATTTAAATGCCAGAGTGTGTCACTGAGGACCCACGGTGCCATTTTACTGTGTTTTTTTTTTTTCCCTAAAAACATTCAGATCACATACTTGATCTTGAGCTGGTGAAACGTGTGATACTTACTTTGTAGTCTACTCTAAAGGGCCCAGTTGATTCAAATATAGTAATATAGGATTCCAAAGAGGAAAAAAGATCAACATTTGGCTGTCCTGATGCTTGAGTAAAGATGAAAACAAAGTCAATGATTGATGAGGCTATAACTCATCTTATCCGTCTGTGGCCACATTTTCCTCTGGGTGTGTGTGGGTGTGTGTGCTTTATTTTCATGATTACAAAAGACCTTTGTATTCTTATGTGACAAACTGTTTTTCTAGGACTCAAATAAGTGCTGAAAACAAGGGGCAATGTGCAACACATTAAAAGATCATGACTAAGACCATCAAAGCTTTTCCTTTTTCTTTAAGTCGAGTGGTTTGTCTTGGAACCGAATGAGAGAACTCTTACACAGTGTACTAATCTCTTTGCAGCCAGCTTCTTTTCTAAGTAAAGCAGAGTATTTGAACATAAGCATCTAATTTAACATTAGTCTCTTTGTCATAATGTTGATAGTAATAAAGGAATGCTGTTATGAGCTAGTTGGCACTTCCTAAATGAGCTCACGCTGGGTTAATCACAGGTTCCGACTGCTTTGAATTTACTTTCGCCAGGTGGCATTTTATTACAGGCAACATTTGTGACACAATCTGTATTCTAACACCAGTAAAGAAATGAATAATGAATTAACTATTTCAATAAACTAATTTCATTTGAGGCACATATGAGCTAATTGCTCATGCTAATTGGGCGTGTTTGCTTTAGCCATACTTGCAACTCCACTAAAGCAGAAACTGTCCGTTTTCGCACACAGAAGTAACAAATAAACTAATAAATGAAAGTGTTTGATAGCTAGTAGTTAGTTAGTTAGTTAGTTAGTTAGCTAGTTAGCTAGTTAGCATAGCATGTTCATTTGAACAACCACTGCATTCTTGTCAAATGTCAAGAATGTCAAAAACTACTACATCTACACACACACACACACACACATTTACGGGTACAATTACATTCAAGTTGTTTAAAATGTGTTATATCAAAACGTTTTTAAACCATTTTTGCAGCGCCTGTGTTAGTCAATGTGTTGTGTCTCAAAAGCACATATACAGAACATAAGCACAGATTTGACAAGATTGTAAAAGTAATTGATTGGATTGAATATGTGATAAAAAAAAATTGTCAGGAAATGCCGATGCATAAATATCTATACCTCGTAAATACAGCTATTGTAAAAGAAACCAATACAATAATACCAATTTCATTTGAAAGCTAGTATAAGCTAGTTAGCATTGCCTAATTACGCTCATAATAACAAGTCACTATTGTTTTTCTTTCCTGTCATTTTCCTTTTATTAATTTTTAGTTATTTCAATGCTAGCCGCTATGCTCGGGCAAAAACTCTCCATATTATCAAATTTGCCTAAATGAGCTCAACTGTGCTAATCAGTTCAGGTAGCTTTTACAACCCCAATTCCATAAATTTGGGACACTGTATAAAATGTAAATTAAAAAAACAAAATATGATGATTTGCTAATCTTAGAAACCGTATATTTCATTGAAAATAGTACAAAGACAACATATTAAATGTAAAAAATTTGAAAAATACCGGTATATGCTCATTTTGAATTTGATGTCAGCAACATATTTCAAAAAAAAAAAAAATTGGGACAGGGGCGTGCTTAACACTGTGTCGCATCACCTCTACTTTTAACAACACTCTGTAATGTTTGGGAACTGAGGAGACCGATTGCTATAGTTTTGAAAGAGAAATGTTGTCCCATTCTTGCCTGAGATACAATTTCATTTGTTCAACAGTTCAGGGTCTCCTTTGTCATATTTTGCGCTTCATAATGCGCCAAATGTTTTAAATGGGAGACAGATCTGGACTGCAGGCAGGCCAGTTTAGCACCCGGACTCTTTTACTATGGAGCCATGCAGTTTTAATATGTGCAGAGAGCGGTTTGGCATTGCCTTGCTGAAAGAAGGAAGGCCTTCCCTGAAAAAAAATTTTGTCTGGATGGCAGCATATTCATCCAAAACCTGTATATATTACTCAGCATTAATGATGCCTTCCCAGATGTGCAAGCTGCCCATGTCATGTACACTAATGCATCCTCATACCGGTACCATGACAGATGTTGGCCTTTCAACTGTGTGCTGATCACAAGCCGGATGATCTCTCTTCTCTTTAGCCTGGAGGACACGGTGTCCATGATTTCCAAAAAGAATTTCAAATTTTGATTCTTCAAACCACAGGATGGTTTTCCTGACCTGTTGCCAATTAACCTAATTAGTTGTGCAATGTTCCACCAGGTCTTTTTTTTTTTTTTAGCATTACACAACTTTTCCAGTCTTGTGTTGCCCCTGTCCCAATGTTTTTTAAAACTTGTTGCTGGCACTAAATTCAAAATGAGCCTATATTTTTTTAAAAATAATAACATTTCTCAGTTTCAACATTTGCTATGTTGTCTTTGCACTATTTTCAATGAAATATAGGTGTCCATGATTTTGCAAATCTTCAGATTCTGTTTTTATTTACATTTTACGCAGGGTCCCAACTTTTTTGGAAATGGGGTTGTAGAATTCAGGAAGATTTATCAAAGCTCTTAGAATAGAGCACCAGTGGAAATTCATTTCCATAGGAGCAAAAGTGGAACAGTTCTGTTCTCAAGTGGACGTATAGCCTTACATCACAAATGGACCTTTTCATTGCCTCGAACGGGGGGCTGGGTCTTTCTGGTCTGCATACATGAGATCAGTCCCCCTCCCCCTTCCAAAAGTCAAACAAGAAAGTGGCTTTCGCTCCACCTCAGTCCTCTCTGGATCTATCTCCTGTGCTAGAATTCAAAAAGCTTCACCTTTTGTGCTAGAATTAAGGAAACTCCACCTATTTTAGCAGAAATCAGGAATCTCCTTCTCTTGCATTACAATTCAGCAAACTCAACACCTCCTGCTAGAATTCAGGAAGCTTTGCCTTTCATGTTAGAGTTCAGGATGCTCCCCCTCTTGTGATAGAATTCAGGACGCTCTACCTCTTGTGTGAGAATTCAAGAAGCTCCATCTCCTGCACTAGACTTCAGGAAGCTCCACCTCTTTTAGTAGTATTCAGGAAGCTCCACCTCTCATGCTAGAAGCTTTGCCTCTTGTGCAAGAATTCAGGACACTCCACCTCTTGCACTAGACTTCAGGAAGCTCCACCTCTTTTAGTAGAATTCAGTAAGTGCCACCTCTCATGCTAGAAGCTTTGCCTCTCGTGTTAGAATTCAGGACGCTCTGTCTCTTGTACTAGAATTCAGGACGCTCCACGCCTTGTGCTAGAATTCAGGATGCTCTGCATCTTGTGCTAGAATTCAGAATGCTCCACCTCTTGTGCTAGAATTCAGGACGCTCCGCCTCTTGTGCTAGAATTCAGGACGCTCTGCCTCTCGTGCTAGAATTCAGGACGCTCCGCCTCTCGTGCTAGAATTCAGGACGCTCTGCCTCTCGTGCTAGAATTCAGGACGCTCTGCCTCTTGTGCTAGAATTCAGGATGCTCCGCCTCTTGTGCTAGAATTCAGGATGCTCCGCCTCTTGTGCTAGAATTCAGGACGCTCTGCTTCTCATGCTAGAATTCAGGACGCTCCGCCTCTCGTGCTAGAATTCAGGACGCTCCGCCTCTCGTGCTAGAATTCAGGATGCTCTGCCTCTTGTGCTAGAATTCAGGATGTTCCACCTCTTGTACTAGAATTCAGGATGCTCCGCCTCTTGTGCTAGAATTCCGGAAGCTCTATCTCTTGCCTCTTGCACTAGACTTCAAGAAGCTCCACCTCTTTTAGTAGAATGCAGGAAGCTCCACCTCTCATGCTAGAATTCAGGAAATTCCACCTCTTGCACTAAAATTTAGGAAGCTCTAATGTTGATCTGTTTGAGCCGAGTGTATGTACAAGGACATAAGAGCACTGGACAGACTAATGAACTAAACGGCATCACTCTCTTTAAGTATAGATGAAGAACTCTGAAGACTGAATCCTCCTGTACCGCTATCAGCAGGCAGTTGAAAGACATTGTACCGTAGGTCATGTAAGAAATTGTTTACCCAAATGAAAATAGATCCACAGGAAAGAAGGATGGAAGAAGTTGAAAGTAAAATAGTCAACCTTAAATCAATGCATCTTGGAAGCGACCGAAGAGCTTTGGCTTTTATACGACTTGGTACCGGTACAAGTGAATTGTTACAGATTTACAGTACGTAAGTGTATTAGTGTATGAAGAATATTAATGCCAGTAGTGTGCTTATCATCATCATTCATTACAGCTCGCTGGACTGGTTGAAAGCTATATTTGACAGAGATTCAGGTGCTGTGCACACTGTTGAGGTTTTGGGAGGACTTTGGGGGTTTTGGTGCCTTCTGAAAGACAGGCAGACAGACAGAGAGACAGGCAGAGAGAGAGAGAGAGAGAGAGAGAGAGAGACTAGCGTTTAATTGGCTGTTGAAGTGGCAAGGCGGAGGATGTCTCTCGGAGGCTAATGATGGTGTGGTCTCAGCCGGGTTCTCCCTTTGTGTTGGGACGCCCCTCTCTCTGGGGAACAGCACTATCTGTTTCTTAATTTAACGCTTCATTTGTGATTGCTGTCAAACCGGGCCTGTGTGTGTATATGTGTGTGTGTATATGAAAGTGAGATAGAGAGGACACTTTGTGAAATAGCACGCAGGGACGTATTTGCATCGCATGCATCCGTGATAAGTCTCTGTGTGTGTGTGTGTGTGTGTACTCTTTGAGCACATATTGTGTAAATGAATTTGGGTCGTTGTGTGTGTTTTCAAAGAGGGAGGAGGGTAGGTCTTGTCTGAGGATGGTGTTAATATCTTCAGTCAGTCTCTTGTCTACCCAGACACAAAGGCTGCTGTCACCATGTGGGACGTGTCCCTATCCACTGCAGGGTCCTAAAGGTCTCTTAATGGGAGGATCATTAACTGGAGGAGCGAGATGAACACACGGCTGCCGGCGGCCTCACACACACACACACACACACACACACACACACAAGCTGGAGGGGGAGGACACACAATAAATCTTACATTTACACAAAGCGAAATCAAATGAGCACCGTGTAAAAATAAACTCCGACTCGGAATTTGAAATTACATAAGAGTTTTCTTGTTCCCGAGAAATTTTATTTAATGAAAAAGTGACATTTCGGTGCCGAAACTACAAAGTGATTTATGTTTCTAATAATGCAAAATACTGTTGTACTAAAAAAAAAAAAAAAGAGAAAAAAAAGCCTAACTGGTAGATAGTCCACCAGTATGCTTTGTCCTTGTCATCTGTTGAAAACACTAGATTACTTATTTCACATAAAATTACATTTACTGAAAAAGGTAATATTACATAAAATTAAAATAACAAATATGTTTGTGCGTAAATTGGCGTATCAAAAAAAAAAAAACAACAACAACAACCACTATATCATATTACACTAAAAGCCTTCTGCTTATAAATTCCTTTCCCGTCTGCATCTCTGAATATCTCTACAAAAAAAAAGACAGTAAGTCTGCAATAATGTTTAGCATAACAATAGCAGCCGTGTCCTCTTACTGGATGAAAGAACCACAGACATCTACAGGAACTAATCATCTCAGTTAGATGTTCTGTATGCTCAGGCGTCTCTTTCGGCCCTTTTTTTTTTACTGGCCTCTGTAAAAGTAGTGCTCAAGCCAAGATCAATGCTATACAGGCTCGTTTTCTCCTCTCCTCTCTGTTACGTCACCGGCTACCAGCAGAGCACTTTGTCCATGGTGGTGGAGACGCGTTAAGAAAAAAGGAACCCATATGTTTAGCGTGTAATGGATGAAGGTTGTTTTTGTTTTTTTTTTGCTTGTAATAAAGCAATGTGATGAATGGCTGCTTATATATTCCTGTTGCTCGATCTCTGCACTGTTTACAGTATGTTATTGACCAGGTGAGATAGTGCACTGTCAATACTGGAATCTTAATGCACTTTCTTCCAGTTCAGGCTGGTCATTGTGGTAAGGTATATGTCATATTAAAGCATCTGTAGTCAAGTGCAGTGGTGTGTCCTAACTTCTTATAGGCACTAAGCAAAGAACTCATTACATAAATAAGGAATAAAACATTTACGGGGTGCTGTTATAGAAAAATAATCAGTGACTTAAGGGAGACACAAAGCAGATTTATTGTTCCCAGACCAAAGCTGATTATTTTCCATGAACATCAAGTGATACAAATCACCACAGCAATTTACCAACATGAACAAACTGTATTTGTTAACGAGCCTAATAATAAGCCTAACATACTTTGTATCTGGGGGCAGCACAGTGGTGTAGTGGTTAGCGCTGTCACCTGACAGCAAGAAGGTCCGGGTTCGAGCCCCGTGGCCGATGAGGGCCTTTCTGTGTGGAGTTTGCATGTTCTCCCCGTGT
>JAOANJ010000002.1:10352893-10362914 GCA_026413345.1 Ariopsis seemanni | reverse complement strand
TGACCCCTACTTGGTGGACTTTTTTTTATTTATTTATTTTATTATATATAAATATATTGTCTTTTTTCCCCTGTTCTATTATTGTAAAGCGTCCTTGGGTATTTTGAAAGGCGCTATATAAATTTAACTTATTATATAAACACACAGTGAAGTACTGACTTCCCAACATTTCTGTGAGACAAAGCCAGTCACCAACAGGTAAAATTAGAGAACGCATTTCATTACAGCTATTGTAAGCATCTTGTCTTTGAGATAATAAAATCAAACACTGGTGTTTGCATGCTGACTGTTCCTTTTTTTTTTTTTTTTTTTTTTTAAGGTATCAGTGTTTTAAGCCGAGTGCTGAACACCTGATTTTTGGCTCATTATACATGGCTGTTTGACAGGTCAACCACTTTTGGGTTTATTAGTCTCTCTCTCTCTGGGGTTTGGAGTATAAAATACTTATGAATGAATGTGTTTATTAACAAAGAATTTTGACAAAACGTCTGCATCTCGGGATAAACTAAAGCAGAGTTGAGTGAACTGAGGAAATGCTTATCATTTAAAAGCATTTCATTATACTGTCAGTCTTGTTCAGTTAAGGAATACAGACAAGGAACTGTAAAGGGACCTTTTTAATAAACAAATGAAAAATGTATGCAAAAACAGCATTTGAATGAATTTGACAGTAAAACTCAACTTGCGGCTGTTATTGATTTTCATGTTGCTTGTTTGATACCTTGATTTAAGGTGTACATTTGACCTTTTTGAATTTTTAGAGATAAATTATGACTTGTTGACACCAGTGGTTGAAGAGGTTATCAGCAGTGGTTTGACCTTGTTGGGAAGGTTCTTGAGTGTCAGGCCCAGTATGGATTAGCTGTTAGCTATCCATTAGTTTAGCAGTCAAATGTTGCCAGATTAAAATGTTGATAAGAGCAAATGTTAGCCTTTACTGTAGTAAAGCATCATTTCTGATGTTTTTGATCAAAGTTGCCACGCCTGTTTAAAACACACTTGTATAATAGGATTAAATGTACTGATAATATATCGTGTCTGACCCTTTTTATAATGCTAACTTGCACAGCTGAAACACTTTGGAAATTGTGTGGTGTCCTGTCCCCCTGCACACATCCACAATGAGTTGTCCCTGGTTGAAAGGCTGCTATTTTGCTTTTGCGTGGAATGCTTCGGATGGATTGTGGTGGAAGTGTTGGACGCACACAGTGGAAATGATGGAGGAAGAATAACAAAAAAAAAATGGCAGCGCACTATAGTTTCTTATTAGAAGCACTCATTCGTAATTGTGCTTTTGTAACAGCAGTCAAATTATTCAACAGAGAACCGAATAACGCAAGTAATGTCAAGAAGTTGGGCTGAACTTTTGAACCATATTCACATATAAGGTTGTCAGTTTGGCATAGTCACGAACAGTTTGCAGAATATAATGCGTTAAATGAGGTTGAAAAACCAGGAACATCTGTACTTTTGTGTTATTTTAAATGACAAAATGCACCATGTCGTGCTGACTTGTATAGATGCATGGTGAAATACTGAAATTTAACATTCTCCAGATGTGCCAGCATCTGTGGTTTACCTGGAGGGTTTACAATTTCGTTATTTTAAAACGACGATGCAGGAGACACCTGAAAAATGCAGTAGTTTTCAGAAATGCACCAAACATGAATAAAATTCACCCGAAAGCTATTTCACTGAAGGTGAAACGATGAGGGGTGAGTGGTATCTAGGTGAACTTTAACCTGTGATGAGCCTAAAAACCTTGTGGTTTGGGGTGGGTTATTTATTTATTTTATTTTTAAATGGGGAACCTGCATGTTATTAAGTAGTGGATATTTTTTGCCTTGCTGTTTTCTTACTATTGCTTGGCAGGCAAAATAAAAAAAAGAGAGAAAGCACTTTCTCATCCACCAACATTAGTATTTTTGTGGTAAATTTCTGGGGGTTTTTTTGTCTCGCTCTGGCTGCTTGGAGAGTTTTCTTGTCAGAAATATTTGCACCACAAGTCTTGTTGACTAGATTTTTATTATTGCCAAATTGAACTTGGTTAACTATAAGAGAGCTGTTCCTGTTTAAATATCGCTTCCATTTGCCACACCTCCTACAGCTATTAATTTTCCTCAGGTATGTCTCTTCCACACAACATAAGCTAGTGATGCAGTTTGTTCTGAAAAGAATATGACTCGGTGCAAACTGGAGATGAGGCATCATTGTGGGTCAATGCGGACCACCCTGACTGATGCACAGTGAGAGTAACCAGTCGTCTTCTGGTTTGGTGTGGCTTTTTCCAAGTTGGGAGGTTCTGTGTCGGAGATGAAGGAAGATTAAGAACACTTGTGCGCATCTGCACTTGTGATTTCAGATTCCTTTTCTTGGTTGACGAGTGGAACCAGATGTAGTCTTTGATCACTCATCCACCTCTAGGTTTGCTGTATTCTGTGATGTTTTTCTGTTTACCGTGCTTCTAACAAGTGGTTATTTGAGTTACTGTAGAATTTTTGTTAGCCTGAATCAGTCACGCTCTAGGGTTGTGTTTTTTAAAATATTGTGTTTTCGCACCATTCTTTGTAAATTCTAGAGAATGTTGTTTACTCAAACCAGCCCATCTGACACCAACAAAGGCACTGAGAACCGATTTCCCCCCATTCTGATGTTTGATATGAACAGTAAGTGTGGCTCTGGCATCGCCATTAACTGAAGCTCTTGTCCTTGTTCCTCCCTGTCATATTTTGACTACAGGGCTCCGTAAGGTGGTACACAGCATCCTGCGGTCTCATGGCTTTCGCAGTGAACCTGACTGGCCCGTCTCCCTGGGGCTTCAGAATATCTGGTGGGCGGGACTTCAAGAAGGCCATAACAGTCTCCAAGGTAATGTTCTCACCTAGTTATCCTAAAACAAGCTCATGAAATAAGTCAAACTCTCATGCTCATGTTTCCTGTCTGTCTAGCAGGCAAGCTGTAGAGGAAGCTGCTTGATTACAGAAAAAGGAAAAATGCCTTTCTAATCGTCAAGCTATTGTTTTGTTACAAGATGTATTTTTCCAAGAGTCTATTGTAGAGTCTGCTTCTAGGAGGAAAGGCCGTGAGTTGAGTGTCTATAAACAGGCTGCATGACGACGAGTAAGGATATCCTGGTTTTGCCACACGACAGGTCGCTGTACTGTACCGAGGAAACAATGTCTAATGGAAAACTAACACTGGGGTAGAAAGTGGCACAATGAAAGCTGATGCAGCTTGACGGTCATGTTTACCCATGATCCTTTGTGTACTTTAAAAAGGAGAACATGTGCTCTACAGGTCACTATATTCTTGCTTTTGTAAAGCTTGCTGGAAAATTCAAGCTGAAGATGGATGAAAATGTACTGCAAGTCTTTGCAAATTACTAATTAGGAATGTTAAAGTAATTAAATGGTTATGCATCCCAGTGCATTGTCATGCCACTGTTGTATTAATGTGGTTATACTGTCCATTTTTTTTATTATTATTATTTTTCTTCTGAATGCTAATGTTGCATAATAAGGATGGAGGGATTGATCAGCCGCAGATTGGGATCAGATGATTTCGCGCCTTCCATCTGGCTGATGAACAAAGCCAATCTAATCCAAAATATGCAAGCCAGATTTTGCCACATGTGCTTCAGTGAGAACAGCTTTAAACTCTCGTTTTCATCAAGGCGGACAAAAAAAAAAAACCCACTAAGGTGTTTTTGTAAGGTGTTGATCCATCATAAATTGGCAGAATAGCTTCCATGAGCCTTGGCAACGATTTGCAAGTCTCTGGAATTGTATTGGAGGAATAAACGCCCTCTTCTTCTTCTGAAACCTATTGCACTTTAAGTAGGTTACACCAGTTTTTGCCTGGATCAGAGACTGGCTCTGGCAATTCTCCATTGCCTAGATGAGTTTAGTGGGGAGTCAGTTGTAGTCATATTTTTGTTATTTGGGATTGTTAGTTTGTATTTGTAAGACAGAATTTTCAAAACAACACTTCAACCAGAGAGCAAAAACAGCTTGGGGTGCTGCTGCTTTTCTTATTGTCCCAATCCACATTAACTTCAAACGCTTAAATTTTTTTTTTTTTTCCTCTGTATAACCACCACTAGCATTCTTTGACACCAGCAGGCCCGTACCAGCATGCTCCTGCAGCCTGGTGTCACGATACAAGCAGTCGTGTGTGTGGGAGGAGCTGCAGGAGTCCTATAAAATGTCATATTTGACCGTAAATAATCACAGAAGAGTTTAACATCTCAGCTGAGCATGTAATGTAGAATCAAACTGCATGGCTGAAGCCTCATCTGTGTGTCTGCACAGTTTCCCAAAGGGGCTACAGAGTGAAACCAGGATCACTGAAGTGGCAAGGGGTTGGCATGGGTACACATCAGAGTTCCCTCCCACTGTTCCTTCACTCTAATGTGGCATTTCTTTAGCTTGCATGAAGCACATGAGATTTAAAGAAATTGCATCATCTCTCTTCCTTTTTGTGTTACTTGTATAGGGAATGAAAGAGGTGCATCTTTAGTTTGTGTGAAATGAGGCGTGGAATGATGAGACGAAGCACGCTGTATTGTGGGTCTCTGTGGTGACCGTTAATTACCACTTGAGTGCCTACTGACATGGCACCTTTACCCCTCTGCTCTCAATACACACGGAGGAAAAACAACTTTGGTTGGCATTTGCAGCATTCTGCCATTTTGTTTCTGGATTTTGTGTGTGTGGGGTTTGTGCTATTGTAATGGGGTTGAAACCCTTACTGACTACTGGAGTCTGACTGGCGCTCGAGTCTCAGCGGAGCAGCTTTTGTTAGGTTTGTTCTCAAGACGTCATTGTCTTGTTTGTTACGCATGGGGTGTGCGCCTGCATCTCGTTACACTGTCGTTTAGCAGCCACTCTGATCTTGTCGGGTTTGAGCTTTTTGAAATCTAATAAGAGCTTGTTTTAGTTTTCTTTGGGACTGCCCTCGGGGTTCAAACACACAACCTATTGTTACACTGTCTACATCAGAGGAGATCATGGCATCCCACAGTACACGCAACAGTGATGATCTTTTATACTAGCCTGACACTCATCCCTAACAGGGCACTGTGTAAGAGGTCAGAGTAACAGATGATAGTAGTATGAAAGCTGAACGCGCCGAATCGGCATCGAGAGGACACTGACGCAAGCTAATTCTATTTCACTGCAGAAGCATGTAAGTTCATTGCAGTTATTTGCAATGTATACCATAGTAAAGTACCTTAATTTACATTAGATTTGCTATCGGTGTTCTTATGAGAGGGAGGGGCGTGTCTGTCTTTTGAACTACAACTTCAAATTCAACGAAGCTTGAAACGTCATCAAATATACTGGTGGAACCAGAACTTGCTACACACCTAGGAAGGTGGTGTCTGATAGTGTTAACCAAAGTGGAAGCCTGCAACTAAATATGCAAAAATAACACCTGCGCTAGCGGTTTATTTCAGAGCTCGCCATCCTAAACTTATAGCGAGTCAAAGGCGGTAGCCAAAGCAGTCGGTTTCTTTATTTGCAAGAACGTTCACCCCTACAATGTTGGAGAAAATGTTGGCTTCAGATACATAATAGTTATGCTGGAAGCCAGATACATGATGCTGTGTGAACATTTTAGTGAAACGTGAGAGAATAATTAATGTAGTTCTAATTCTTAGACAAGATAAGGACAGTAAAGAAACGGTTTAAAATTTTTGTTCCTTTAGAGTCAAAAATACCATCAATCAGACCATGATCAATTTAACCCCGATAAATATTGTTGGGTTGAACCGTATTGGTGCTGTATCGAGTCCTGAGCTACTGATTTTATCCGGTTTTGCCTTGTTTGGTTGTTTCTTTTGCAGTAACAAACCTGACTTTTGTGTGGTTTGCAATGTTTCTCTTCAGGTGAACCCAGGCAGTAAAGCCGAGAAGGCGCCTCTCCAACCTGGCGACATAATCGTGGAAATAAACGGAGAAAATACCGGTGACATGCTGAACGTAGAAGCACAAAACAAAATCAAGAGCTCCAAAACGCAACTGCAGCTGCTAGTGGAGAGGTAACACACTGCTGTAAGATGTGCACAACCATGAGCTTTAAAAACAGCTGGAATTGCTTGAATGCTAATGCATTCATGAGCACTTGAAAATTTGTTTCTAAACCCAATGTGATCATGTTGACGACAAATGTCAGGCGCATGTACTACATTTTCACTTGAGTCTGATGCAGTCAAACCTGCAGAGATTGGAAGTGTAGATATGGCGCTTAAAATGGGTGTTTTCAAAATGTCTGCTACACTTGACTGGTTTCCTCGGTGTCTGTTTTTGTCCAGTCTACCTCTAATTTTGCTCTAGAGCTTCTGTACATTTCCTTTTCCGCTTATTTGTATTAGTTATCTATTTTGTTGCATTATGCAGTAGTACCAAGATGTTCATACATACTCACAAATAACAATCACAAAATACACATTTAAAAAATTGCAGCTTCGGTTTAATTTGCAAACAATTCATGTTCACAAACACAACCTAAATTGTTTAGGGGGGAAAAAAAAAGGAATGTTCCCACATAGGGGTGTGTTGTTGTGGGGTTTTTTTTTTAATAAAAAAAAAATGTGGTCATGTTGCCAATAGCAGTCACACCTTAACCAGGTCAAGCCCAAACACTGATCTGAATCAACATTCCTGAAACAAAGACTTGCTGGTCATGTTGGCATTCAGGTGGGAACCTTTTTGTTCAGAGCATTTATAGATGACAATTGTTTGTCAGAGGCAGCCTTTTATTTGTTACCAAGGCTAAACCAAGGGCTAATTACGGTAGCGATGGTCACAAAAAAAAAGCTGTTTTAGAATAAGCTTTTTGTTCACAGCACATAGAGTTCATTATTCCATGGGGAAGCCATGGCCTAAAAGTTAGAGAAGCAGCTTTGGGCCCAAAAGGTCACTGATTCGATTCCCTGAACCAGCAGAAATGGCTGAAGTGCCCTTGAGCAAGGCATCTAACCCCCCCCAGTGCTCCCCAGGCTGCTCTGGGTATGTTGTACATCTCTCTGGATAAGAGGCTCTGCTAAATGTCTGTAATTATTCTGCCTTTGTAGCATTCAAACATGCAGCCTTCCGTGTGCATTTTATTAGAACACGAGTTTATCATCTCCATATGAAATGCCACATTCTCTGAGCGCTCTGGTGATTCACTCATAAATGACTGACTGCATCCTGAACAGACCAACTTGGTCAAGAATTTCATCCTTTTTGTTTCCCAATTCCCAGATGTTTTTCTTGTCCTTCTACTTTTTGAATTAAGGCTTTATCTTCTTATTGTTACTGTACTACGTGCATGTTTTTAAATCTTCCTGCCCATAAGATGTCAGCTAGGCATGTGTGATATTGTTTAATTTCTCTGTTGAACAATTTTATCTTCAGGAACCAGTGCCTGAGGAAAAAGACAGGAAAATGAGCGTTTCCACCATTTCAGGTTTTGAAAGAGTAGGAGATGGTTTAATACTATTGTCAGTGAGGAACTGGGGCTAGATATTAATGCACAGTGTGTGTTTATTAGTGTGTGTGTGGGGGGGTTGGAAAGTACATTCGGTATAATTATTTTACAAATTGTCTAATGCCCACAAGGCTGACATTTTTCTCTCCTTTTATCTGCTGCTTACATTTTTAGGTCTATTCTCTCTCATCCAGCAACCAAAAGTGCCATTTTTGAACAATTTTCCATGGCATCCCTAATAAAAATAATCGTGTGATAACTTATCGTCGTATACTCCAGTGTTAATCTGAGGAACTCTTAGGCAGAATGCATTGTTGGCAGGTCTGGAAATAAAATAACATCAGGGTATGCATATTCAGCACTTTTGTCTGGCGAACTGTCAAAATAGCAAATTTCCATCATTAACTAGGAGTGTGTGCGCATATACAGCTACTGTGGTCAGAAGTTTGCATACATGGACATGAATATCGTCATGGTAGTGTTGGGCTTTCAGTGGTGAAAACCCCCCACCCCTTCCCTGTGGCAGAATGATAGTACAACATGCACCTTTAATAGAAAGAAACAAGACTTTGGTGTGCAAGTTTTAATTTGTTCTGGGTTATTTAAAATCAACACAGGATCTGAGAAAGAGGATTATAAATGTACACAACTCAGGAATGTCTGTTGGGGCCATTTCTAAGATCATTGGTTCAAACAATTGTAAGGAAATCAAGATTCTTGGGAAGTGTAGCCACTTTGCTGGAAGAAGACCCAAACTGTCACCCTCTGTTAAGAAGAAATTGGTTTCTCGGTTGTTCTTGACCATCCAAACCATCGAGCCACAGGTCTGTCATGAACTGGAAGCTGCTGGAACACCGTCTAGTCAAGTGGCTCAGAGGCTGCCATCCAGGAAAGAAGCCCCTGCTCCAAAATTGACATCTTCAAGCTCAGATAAAGGTTGTAGCTGACCACATAGACCAAGAAAAAACCTTCTGGAGGAACGTTTTCTGGTTGGATGAGACAAAGATTGTTTGGTCACAATGACTAGAGGTATAGAGGAACAGTGGACCAGCTGTTAAGCATGGTGGTGGTAGCATCATGCTCTGTTTTGCTGCCAGTGGAAGTAGTGCATTTCACAAAGTGGATGGAATAATGAAGAACCTCAATATTCTGGTCAAGGTGAAACTTGCTAAGGGGCATTTAATCAAATATCAACTGTGCTGTATATACTGTGTAATTAGAATATGACTGAAATGCTAGATTGCCATACATGTCCCACCTGTATTCAGACATTTGGCATATGCGTCCCCCCCCCTCCGAACCCTGTTCTGGATTTGCCTGTTGTACGTTTTTATTTTTGACCCAGTTTAGTCACCTCCCAACACCCTGTTTTTGTAGGCCTCTCCCTTAAGGCATGCCTGTACCACCTTTCTAGGAAGGACTGAATATGCTTTCACAAAGTTATGTGAGGCATCCCTGTGAACCAGTCAGCATTGCAACGTGTTTGAATGAGGACACTAATCACTGCAAATACAGCGTTTTCTGTATAGAGACCCCTGCCCTACCGTTACTCCACCCAGGAACGAGAACAATTGGAGTCCTCCTGGCCTCGAGTCCTTTTTAAACTTTTATAGAGCTGTCCTTTTGCTTTGTTTGTTTTCCTTTTTCACATTGAACGTGTGCGTTCATTCCATACGCTGCCTTCTTCCTGATATTTAAAAACCTTATGCCCATGTACACGTTCATTCAGACACTTCCTTTACCGTATGTATCTGTACAAAAACACACGGCCATTGTGAATGCACAAAATCCAACCTGAAAGCTGAAGGGTGTGTAAACACACCCATGTACTCCCTACAAGTGGATTTTTCCATGCTGACCTCATGTCTCTGTCCAGTCCAGAAACAACACCGCATGGACAGTTGCACTCCAGTGCAGAATGTGAGCGTCTCAGTGGCTGACTATACTGCTTTGCCAGTGCTACTTTCTCAGGTGCATAAAAGTATTAAAAGTACCTTCCATCACCTAGCTCCTGATTGAAGATGAGAGAGGTGTGATGTTCAACAGTCCTCTAGTTTTATGCGTGACCTGATTTTCAAGGTCAGCTTGGCCATTCAATGAACTGTTCGGTATCCACTTTTATCATACCACAAAAACTTGGCAATCTTATCAAAAGTGGCACTAAAAGTTCCTGGCTAGGAGTGTATTCTAAAAGCTCTTATTTGTGAGCCTGCTGAGAAACCTTTACGATGGAGTTCTTAGCTATGGGAAAGCGCTTCTTTCTTAACTCGACAGTCGCTCCAACCCATTAGAATCCTCTTCTCATCTGACCCATCTCACGTATGGGTTTTAAGCTTGCATGTGAACACTAGCCTGTTTGTTCCTAAAATGTTTGACTGGCAGGAGAACAAAACGCAGATTTAATATAATCCAGTGCACGGAGAACACAGATCTGCTAGTAAAAATACACACACCATTATCCATAACCCCTTATCCTGTGCAGGGTCATGGGCAAGCTGGAGCCTATCCCAGCTGACTATGGGCAAGAGGCAGGGTACACCCTGGA
>JAOANJ010000002.1:10326533-10343636 GCA_026413345.1 Ariopsis seemanni | reverse complement strand
TTTCCCTCCCCCTTTTTCCTTTTTCCCCAGCTCTCTACAGCACCTTTTTGAAAACCAATAACGCCCCAAACCGATTCTTTTAAATCACATCTTTGCATCAGTGTTCTGGCTGCATGTTCTAGAAGGTTCTCAATGTCTCAACTTCAACCAACAAGAGTATTAATAGAAACAAACTAGCTTTACATTCTAGAGGTAGGTTCTAATGTACGGATTTAACTTTTTTTTTATTTTATTTTATTTTTTTTTTACCTCATAACATATAAATGTAATTAATAACCAATTATATCTAGCTAAACATAAAACAAGGAATATGACTGACATTATGCAGTATCCACATCCGCAGCTCCACCTCAAGCCACATCAGCCTGAGAAACACTGAAGGTAGAAGTTTGAGTGGAGAGAAGGAGGAGGAGGACTTGTTTGTGCTTGAGAAACTGTGGTTGTTTTGACTGTCAGGAGTACTATAAGGTTTGATTAAGGTTCAAGGCTTGCCTTTTTTTTCAGGCGTGCTGCAGTAAAATGTCTCATTAAAAGTGGCACGATTTGGAGAGAGATCTTCATTCCTCAGCCCCCGTTACACTCTTCTGGCAGCCTGAAGTACTCTTGATGAAATGTACGTCTCAGAAGCTCTTGGAAACACTCGCGCATTGAGTCCAAGATGTTTTTTTTTTTTTTTTTTTTTCCATGATCACCTGGAAAATTGCTTGCAAATGTTTTCTCGAACTACTGTCTTTTAAAGCTTACTGACAGTTACCAAGTCAGCAGACACATTTCTGATTGGATGTTGACATTTACCAGGTTTTTTTTTTTTTTTTTTTAATTCCTCCTTCTTGAATAATATTCAACTAGCTGTTTAAATAAATTTCATGTGCTTTTATGTTGCTGTTTAGCCTTAATGTTTAAGTATTGTGATGTATTTTTGCCATATCACCTCCATTTACTGTAAACACACTCAGACTCTGAATGGAGATCTGTGGTTCACCAAAATCGCTCCAAAATTGCTGGATGCTGAATCGTGTCCTTGTGCAGCATGCACTCACTGTGGAACCAAAAAAAAAAAAAAGGCTTTTTGTGCTCTAGAAGCCCAGCGATTTAATTTTAAGGCAAATAAACCTTTTGCAGACACACATCCCCAGTGTTGTATTGACTGCATAGACGAGCCTGTGTTGTCCGTCTCTTTCGACATGTCTGATTCAATTGACTTCTTTTCAGTTTGTTGACCTTTTCCACATGTCCATTAAATATGGCTCTATTTGTGGGTCATTTGCAGCCCAAGAGGTCAGAAGGAAAAGTTACCACTCTTGTATTGCTTAAGAAAAACATCCTGGAAAGTCTCTGAAGCCTACTGTGTGGGCTTGTGGTCAGTCAGGAGGTAGTTTTATGAGTAGCTATGGAAAGATTTGTTAGAGGGGACTGAAAGTTTGTAACAATGAGGCATTTTTAACAATGTTAGTGTTCTTAAGCGTGCATGACTCAAATTTTATTTATTTATTTGTCATTTCTCTTTACAGGCCACCCCCTTCAAGTCCTGGTCAAACCAACGGGATCGGTTCCACAGAGCAACTGGGGAGCCGTTTCCAGGTCAGTGTCCAGGGAGATCCATTGGTTGCCCTTTTGTGATTTGACAATTTCTTTTACAGCCAAAATAAACTCTAAATTTAGAAAACGAGCATATGAAACGTTTTGAAGTCTTGCGTATCCAAGCCGCATTCAGTTTTATTGAAACATCTGTCTCTGATTGCATCCTTGTGTAAAAGCCGTTTAGAAATTGCTGGTTTGGCGATCAAGAGTCTAAAGTGCAGGGTTTAGATGGCTGTTGTGTTATTTGTGGATGAGCATAGACACAAGGCAGAAGAACCGAGGCCTAGGGTTTGTCCTGAAAGCCACACTGACCGTACACCTTAACAGAAATATTTGCGACGTCGGTGCATCATCGTATTATTTCACTTCATTAATTTAAAGGTCAAGTTTGTACTAGTAAGTTATTATATCCTATACATCACTGACTGACTGACTGTTTTCTGTCTTTGATTTATTCTTGGATTCATTTACTGATCCTGTGAAAGAGCTGAGATGGCTGCATCTTGGGTTTAAAAAAAAAAAAAAAAAAAGCTTTTTGGCTGCCCCCTTGGAGGTTTGTTCCAGGGCATATCTTTATCAACTCCGATTAGATTTTTGCACAATGCAAGAAAAGGTCTGTTTCCCATTAAGTAAAGAAGACAGACCACTATCTGTTGAGCTGTGACTTATAGACTGTCAGGATGAGCTCAAATGAAATGTAGTTTGTATGGGATTTAACCTTTTTGTTTGTATGTATTGTCAAAAACATGTCCAAGGATCTGGAGAATGAAAGAAAGCTGATGATGTAACGTCAGCAGGTATTGCTCTTTGTGGTAACAGAATGAAGATAGTGAGCAGTAAGGAAGAAAAGGAAAACACTAACAATTATTCGCTGAAGGCAAAGTGAATATTGGTGAATAATAACCAAGACAAAGTCGAGGTTATTACTCTGAGCCTGAGGTGGATAATTGTTTTAGTATAAATACACGGGTGATTTAATAAAATAAAATAAATTCAAACTTCAAAAGCGGCATGCAAATGTCATAAAGGCACGGCTCAGACTTGTCACTTATCTATGCTGAGTCACAAAATACTTTTGTTTTGAAATGGATAAAATGAATCACAATTCCACCTTACCTTTTGAATAGTTTTACACCAAACTTCATTACATCTTTTAGTGCTTTTAGGAACAGTGATTTTTCATAATTTGTAATTCTTCCTCACTTGCAGTGACTACACGATTGGCCGCCATTTTGCCGAGTCACTCGAAGTGGTTATCGAGAAATGGTCTGAATTTTTCAACCAATCAGCATGCACGATTTCCTATAATCATCTCTGTATTTGTACTAATAATACATCAGCCCAAATGTTTGCATTTTATGGATGACAACTTGGATTATGCATTATGATGTAATAAGTAAACGCTATCAGTGTTCTCCACGGGCGCATTTAAAGTGGCGCACCGCCACGTTATAATTCTGGCCCCCCACCTTTCCTGTGGCTAGAAAAAAAGTAACTTCATCAGTATACACCAAATAAATCGTAAAGTATTCGCTTTATCATTTTGTAACTAACACGCAGAAGACCATTAAACGAATGCATATGGGGCTACCTGAAGTGGCCACGCGATTGCAATAGAAAAACATCCGGCCGGCTGCATGCAGATTTGTGAGACGGAGCTCTGCAGTCAAAAAAGCTCAAAGTCCGTCAGCTTCAGGGGGATGAAGTCCCCCTGGCCCCCCACCGGGGCTCCGTTCCTGGACCCTGTTTGGGGCCTAGGTGGCCCCCAAACCCCTGCCACCACCTTTTTATTTCTGAAAAGTGTAGAACCCTGGTTATATTAAAGGCTCTAAAAATCAAGATGCATCAAGAGCTACAGTGAATCATTTTGTTTTGAATCAAATAATGAGCTATTTTGAGGCTTCTAAACCCATTTGTGATGCAGTTATCCCTTTTGCTTCTGTAGGAAACCCTGCATGTGAGGGACGAGAACCAGAACTACAGAGAGTACTCCATCTCCAGCCCAACATCTTTCTCTCCAGGTCCATACTCTCCAGAGCCACCTGCCAGCCCTGAGCGTAAGGGGGGCAGGATCACACCTACCACAAAGAGGTAGAAATGCAACACACTGCTGCTATTCTCTTACTATTTCCTGCTAATTTACTTCCCTGTCACATTTAGCTTTTTTTTTTTAGCTTTTTCTCGAGTAAGATTAATATCCCAGGAACCTGGAATGCAGCCACACGTTGCCTGGTCAAACATGCTGCCGATTACATCTATGATTAATGCTTCATAACTGTAATTACCTCAATGAGTTTTGAGCTGTATAAACAGAACGTTTGTTTCAATAACAGAGCAGGCTTAGTTAGGAAAATATGCTTTTTCACACACAGCTCGTTATCTTGATCAGCGCTCAATTTCCCAAAGTTCATTTTAGCCACTGTTAAGAAGAGATGAAGTTAAGAGATTTTAAAATATACTGGACAGGTTTATTCTAGCCGTAGTGAAATGGAAATTCTACTGAAAGCAGTAATGCAATTACATGATTAAACCTAGACTGCTAGTTTTCACTTCTGAAGTGCTCTTTGTGTAGCACTTTTCAAACCTTTAGCAGCCAGCGACTCTTTTTCTCAGCTGTAAAATTCATTCCATGGACATCACGGTACAGATTTATTGCAAGAAGATAATCCAGCTATTCAAATATTAAGGGTTGTGTGGGGTTTTTTAAATTAATTAATTTATTTTTTAAATCAAATGCACACTATTTTGACTGAGGTTTTTTTTTAAATCATTATTATTCATGAATTTTCCATTGACTGAACACATTAGGTCCACATCAACATTTTATAGGTCGACTTGTTTGAGTTCCAGGTCCCATTCGGACCAAAAACCATAAACTCGGTAATAAATGCAATTATATTGATAATGTTGGGTTGTGGTTTCCACCAGTGCAGCAAAAAAATTGTGGACAGCCTGGCTATATTTGAGAGTGTACAAAGTGCTTGCTTCTGATAGCCCCCCAGAAATCACCCCTTAACCCCCATTGTGTAGCCAGCATATGTCACTAAGAGGATGCCATTAGTGAATGAGAATCCAGCAGCGGAAGCAGTCGTGAGAGCATGTTGCTGCACAGTCAGGTTCCCTCAGTGGGTACCAAATGATGGTGCATGGTTATTACAGTGATTGAGATAAATGAGATTGCATATGGCACCAATCTGCATGTGTTAGGCCTTGGATACTTCATGCTAAAAATAACCCTCCCCCTCTACTCACCATGCCCGAAGTTTTTGAAAAGACCTCCGAACGGTTTTGACTTGGTGACTGTATCCTGACTTTTCATCCAGGAAGAGACCAAAGCACAACATGTGGGTTTGACAGGAAACCACTATGCGTTTTGCCCAAGACAAGTTGACTAGTTCTTTTAATATCTTTGGTCAAAATTGCATCCACGTTGTCCAGCGTTTGATTGATTTGGATATTAATCTGAGGAAGGATGTAATATAGCTATCTATCATGCATGTCCTCTCATTTCGTTTTTGTTTGCGTACGGACATATCTGCTAGCAGATCTACAGTATGAATGAGATGAAGGACTAGATGGCCAAGTTAATGCAGTTGCAGTTTTGACTGGTTTTAGAAATCATCCCTCATTCAAAATCTGTTCATTATTTCATCACTCTGATTATGACTATTTACTCTGACACATTTATAATCCCTCCATTTGGTCTCACTCAGAAGAGAAGCTCCGGTTTAAGTGTGGTTCCTTTCAAGGGTTCTTTGTCATCTTGCAAATCTCTCTCTCTCTCTCCTTTGCTATGTGTCTGTGTCAGTCTGTCTGTCTGCAGCCATGGCCTGAAGGTTGGAGAAGCAGCCTTGGGCCCAAAGGGTCACCGGTTCAGTTCCCTGAGACCAGCAGGAAAAATACGAGGGGAGTTGAGTGAATGAACAGCACTTACCCCTCCCTCTGTATCATGGCTGAAGTGTCCTTGAGCAAGGCACCGAACCCTCAACATAGCTGCCCACTTTGGGGGTGTGTGTTCACTACTTCTGATGGGTTAAATGCAGAGGAGGCATTTCACTGTGCTTGAGTGTACATGTGACCAAATAAAGGCTTCTTCTGTTTGTGTTTGTCACACTCTCCATCTTTCTGTCTGTATTAGTCTGTCTCTTTCTATCTGCTGGTCTCTCACTCTGTCTCTCTTTTTGTCTGTCTGGCGGCGCCCGCCCCCCAATAATAATAATCACGCGTTGCTACTTTTGGTATCCTAATTAGTACTGTATCATTTGAGTTTCAGAGGGACTTGGGTGCATTCTGCATGTTCGTACTTGAGTGAGACAAGTTTGATGTGATTTACTGAGGGATGAGGGCTAATGTATTAAGATATGGATCCTTCAGACATAATTCAGTTCCAGCAGCTGGAACAGCCGGAGCTGAAAAAAGCTGCAAAGTCTGAGATATTAATTAACCACCTAGAATATCATCCCAACATGTTTACCTCAACAGTTTCACACTGATTCAGACCTCCAGGTTTCACTGGCTATCCTGTGATGTTACAGGTGTCACGGATATGAAGGGTCTCACTATTCAGATGTTGGACCACAGATCCACTCTCTAACTTGAATGAAAGATCATCTTCGAAACGTAGCACTTCTGCCTGACTGACTTGAAGTGATTTTATTTTATTTTCCACTCGTGTCCTTTTGTTGTGCTGAAAATCAACCCAAATATTTTCTTTATCCACCAACAATCTGTTCATTTCAGTTCCAGTTTTCCTTTAAGAAGAAATGTTAAACAGCATGTTTTAATTGGTGGTTGTTTTTCACTTTTAGCTCAGTGTTTCATTCCTGGACTCCTGAAGAGAAAGTCACCAGTCACAGACTGTCCAGACCGCTTTCTCAGGTAGGTCCATTTCATACCACTACATCTCCATACCAGTGCTAGTGTGGACTAAAGCAATACACAGTTTGTCTTCGGCCAGAACAGAAATGGAGGACGTGTACAAATGAACCCTTTTGTACTTTTTTTTTTATTTTTTAAATCCATTCACTTGCTTTTAGAAAACCAAGCCAGTGAAGTTATGCTTGAACTTTGAGTGATGGTTCAGTGCAGCTGAGATGTAGGTTTGTAAATGGGCTACATTTCACTATGTAGTGAAGGACAAGTTCATGTGTTAATGACGGATGGAGGAGTCATAAATCCATTAGCTAGCCCACCAGGTAAGTGAAAGCTCTAACATGCTGCCAGTTCCCTAACCTTTTTTTTTTGGCCAGGAAATCTAACTAGGCTTAAAAGTATTAGCTAACTTAATGTAATAAAGTATGGAAAGCTTGTTAGCTAGTTTAGCACTTTTTAATACAGACACCGGAGACAACAGAGTGGTGTTTCAGAAGGAGTACATAGCTTATAGTTACAGCGTCGAGGTGCATCATGTTTAAGAAAACATGCCAAATAAAGACTCATTACAAAAGTTAATAGTAATTGGGGTTTATTCTTTCTTTGGCCCTCGTATGTGGGAGGAAAAAAACACCGTTGACAGTAGCCTGTTGAGCCTAATTGTTTACCGGAAACCAAGAATAAAAAGTTAGTGTGTGATCCTCTTGTAGCTCAGGCTACAGATTTGTCCACTCCTGCGTGGTCTTGATTGACATATGACCTCATGCTGTCTAGTCTTTAAATAATTTTGCTCTTATACCGCCTCATGAGTAACGGGGCTTTGGAAACCGTGAATGTTGGAAATAACAATACAACCGTCATCTGCTTATTATGTACCCCTCTCCACAGGGTGGTACATCTATAAACTCTGGAAAAGCCATTTCATCAGACTGACAAGCTGGAAATGGTTAATTCAAAAGATCATTGTGAGGAAGAGGGTGATTATGCGAGGGGAAATGATGAATTTAGCCTGTTTAGTGGCTCCTCCAAAATGCATAATTGGCATTTAATATGAACTGTTTAGTTGAGTAAGGCTAACAAACTCCCTAGTACATGAGATGCTAGGAAGATTTACAAGGTAGAAGAGAGAAGGATGCATGTTCAGCCAAAGGCAACAGAGAGGGAATGTTTTGCTCCTTAAGTTAAAATGGAGTGAGTTATGTTGTGGGAAAATTCATTTTGAGATATGCAAGCTATGTCGCATCAGCCCGACTCCCACAGAAGTCTGCTCAAGACAGCTGACCGAACAGGAAAAAACAAGCTGAGGCCCTTTGATGGCTGATGGCATTCCAGTCATGTTCTAAATTCTGTGGACGGTGGATAAACATACACTCGGTGACACGGCTTATTAAACCCTGTGACGTCCCAATTCCCCTGGCAAAAACTGTAAGACCCTAATAGTGGTGGCTGGTTTGAGTGGTCATGGGAGGATTCTACATCAGTTCCCTTACACGTATGCGTTTGCGCACATGCAAACCCCCCAGGATAGAAACATTTAACTAAATGTGATGCTCAGCTTGCAAACTGAATGACCCCGGTTGAGAAAAGGGTCAAATCTTCTTGGAGGAAGAATGCCAGCCATCCTTCTGTACTGCAGTACATGAAGTTATGCAGATACTGGTTAAGAGCGTCAGTTAATGTTCACATCAAAATGTTGAAAGCATCTCAGTGACTTTGGTTCTGACCTCATTGTTGCTGCCAGACGGGCTGGTTTGAGAACTTCAGAAACTACTGATTTTGCCTTGGATTTTTACACACAGCAGTTTTTAGTGTTTACACAGAATGATGCAAAACACATCCAGGAAGCAGTTTGGTGTTGAGAAACCGAATGACCAGCCTGGCTCAAGCTTTACAGTAACCACTCTTTACAACCATGGTGCGCAGAAAAGCATCTCAGTGGGTATAAGCTTACCAAAACTGGACCGTTTTGGTGAGCTTGTCAAGATTCCTGTTCTTGGTTTGCAGGAGTAAAACCAGACGTGGTCTTCTGCTCTTTTAGCCGATCTGCCTCAAAGTTTGGGAGGTTGTGCGTTCTGAGGTGCTTTTCTGCTCACTATGGTTGTTTTGGGTTACTGTAACCTTTCTGGCAGCTGAAACAGTCTGGCCATTCTCTTCACGTGCCATTTCTGCCCACAGAATTGCAGCTCACTGGATGTATTCTTTGTTTTTTTTGTCAATATATTTAACTTAAGGGGGTGTTACTTAGAGACTTGCACTGTAATCCTCCCCCTCTCTCTCTCGTGTTGAAATATCATCCGTCCTCTGGATCTGCTTTGTAAAAACCATTCTACTGACAGATCACACTTTCTCCATAGTGCAGCAGGTGGTAATCTTAAGCCTGGTGCACACAGGTGATTTTTCCGTTGCTTGGTCGGGCAACTTTTTGTCCCAAACGAAAAATTGCTTCGTGTGCGGATATTTGCGACAGTGATGGTTGGTTGGATGGATGGAACCTGCTTGATATTCTGCGACAAAACATCATCAGTCGCTGACTTGTTGCACAGATCTCTGCGTGTGCGTGTCTTTGCGATAACAAAGCAATCATCTCCAAAGGCTAAGCCAATCCCCGCCTGCGAAGTAGTCACATGATTTCTATGTGACTTGTATCCCCCCCCCTCCCCAAATTGCCCACTGGTCGCATATAATGCACACTCGCAGCTACCCGAGAGGGGAAACTTGCATCCAAAAATTGCAATACACTTGCGATCGTGTGTGCCGGTGCTTTAGGCAGCCTGTTCTCTAGCTACAGCATCAAGCTGCATTACAAGGTGGTGAAAGGATATTGCGTTTAAACATGGCTAAATACAGAACAAAAAAAGCTTTCATTTGCTAAAAATGTAATGTTTGCTTTCAGGACAAAAATCTGCTTGTCCTGAGTGCCAAGGCTGCTGAGTTGTCCAGCCTTTACAAATAACATTAGGTGAAATCATCAGATTTGAAAATTATAATTAATTCCAGTTTGCTTTGTGCCATTCTAAAATGTTCCCAGTTACACAAACACTGAAACTAGTGTCGGTGTTCCTCCAAAACATTGCAGCAGCTCTGTAGGAATGTTTTTAAATGCTATGAACTGTAACAGTAATCTCAATAGCTATTAATCCAAACCTGGGTCTTGGAGCAAGTTGGAGCTAACCCCTGCTCTCTGTATAGTTACTGCACAATTTTCTGTCGTTCCCAACAAAGGTAAGCGCCCTCTAGTATCCCTCCATCAACAATGTTGCCATCATTCCTCTCGCATCCCTCCAATCCCAGTTATGACAGGGGAAAAACAACGTGTCTTTAGATGGAGGCTTTGTAACTTTGACTTGGGAGAGAGTCCTGCTAAGCACGTCAAATAAAGTGACTGATGCTTCTGTCATGAACATGATGCTGTGTGTTCAGCCTTCATAATTGGAAGGAATGTGAAGAGCTGTACGCCATGCAAGTCAGTCCAAACTCTCATGTACGCAGGGAAAGGCCGAAAGGGGACGACATGCTCTGTGTGGTGCCTGAGAGGGGACAAACATTTCCCTTGCATACTTCTGAAGATCTGTTCACCCATTCGCCTCATTTTTCATCCTTAATTGGAATCCCATCATTTATCTTTCTCTTTTTTCTGTCTTTCCTCCCATCTCTTCAGGGAGTCCTTTGAATGCATACTTTTGCCCCAGTGCTAAACCACCAGCCCCCCCGTTTTTTTTTTTTTTTTGGGGGGATGGAGTGTATCCATAATTGTGTGAGGGGAGGGGAAAGTTTTGTGTGCGTGCATGCGCGTGTGTTGTAAACTGTGTTCTCTGTAGATTTTTGCCTTCGTTTGAAATTGTGCTATAAATCTGTAAAATGTTCTCCCTCATCCGTTTTCTTGATTGTGGTTTGGCTGTACAATTTGGGAGGGAAAGCACCGTGTATTCCTGCAGCTCAGAGACACAGAAATCCAGCCACCCACTCAGGAGGTGTTGTGCAGTTCCTGCTTGATGAAAAAGCGACATGATGTTTGGCAAGGTCTTCAGTGCTAGATCAGGTCCACCATAGGGTCTCTGTCATCTACGTATGCATGCGCACGCACACTGTGTATTGGAGCCTGTGTTCCTGTCAGGGCGTTCTTTGTATTCTGTGAGACATTGTGTTCTCATCGGTATCAGGTGATCAGGCACATTTCTAGACTTTTTTTTTTTTTTCATTCACTTACTCTTTTATCGGAGACGTTGAGTAAAACAGGGTTTAGACACCGACTCCACTGGCTGAGAGAGAGAGAGAGTCAGGCAGAGAGTGGGATAAAGAGGGAGTATCCATCAGTGCTGCCTCGCAGGGTGTAGTGTGTCCTGAGAAAAGTGGCACGTACAATGGAGGCTCTGATGCAAAGCACTCTGGGTGTGTGGTGTTGGCTTTCCCGTCCATCTGAAGCACAGGCTGCTCCTTGTGTACCACAGCCTGGTGGAGATGTGTGAAGCGGGGGAGGGTTTATCTCTCTCTCGGTGTCTGTCCATCCAATCCCATCTGTCTCTCCATTTCTCTCTTTCCATCTGTCTGTCTGTCTGTCCATCCATCCAATCCTTTGTCTCTCACACTTGGTCGGTTTCTCTGTCCCTCTTTTGCTCTTCTGTCTGTCCATCCAAGCCCTTCTGTTTTTCACACTTGGTCTTTCTCTGCCCCCCCCCAAATCTCTCTTGTTCATCCAGTCCCTTCTGTCTCTCTCACTTGGTCTGTCTCTCTCTCTCTCGTGCTCCCTTTTGCACTTTGTCTATCTCTGCCCATCCAAGCCCTTCTGTCTTTCACACTTGGTCTGTCTCTGCATTTCTCCCCCCAATCTGTCTATCCTCTCCATCTCTCTTCTCTCTCTGCCCATCCAGTCCCTTCTGTCTCTCACACTTGGTCTGTCTCTGCATTTCTCTCTTCCCTCCGTTTCTCTGTCCCTTTCTCCATCTCTCTCTCTCTTTCTCTTTCTCTCCCTCCCCCCTCCTCAGTTAAATTTAATCCTTCTTACCAACGACCCAGAAGCCTCAGGGACACAGAGGTGGCCTTTGTACCATCCCGCTTGTCCCGACAGGCACAATTGCTCGCTTTTCTCTCTGGTTCTCCCTAATAGTCTCTCTGTTTCTTTCTGTTTGCTTTCATTAGGCTCCTCACCCTCCATCTCACTGTCTGACTGAAGCAGACCTTGTTTTAGTGCTCTGTTGACTTCTGAATCGTTCCTGCTGTTGGGTTAAACATGCCACCCCCCCACCCCCCTTTAATTTTAGGCATAGCATTGTGGTTTGTGGACACTTGATTGCTGCTGCGTCACCTGCAGCTAGTTTGAAAAGCTATGATAATGATCAGTGATTAGCTTCGTCATGCAGCAATTCAGAAGTGACGCTGTGTTTCCGGTTTAAAATGAGGATTGCAGCGCTCACTTTCAGCTGCCTGTTATCACACTGACAGCACTGTGGGGTTATAGGATAATCGTTTTGTTTAATTGTGTAAGGAAACTATTACACACTTCCTGTTGCAGCTTTTTTTAAAAATCATTTACCAGGACTGTGTGCTTAAAAAGTTAATATTTATTCCCACAAAAAAGTTCAGCTAACTGCAAGTTCTAATATTTCTGTCATTTGTCAAAGCAAGTTTGCAAATCCTTTTATGTTTCTCGGGCACTTTTCCCCCCTTTAAAGAATACCTTGTGTATGGGTTTTTTTTAAATGGATATTTCTCCCTTTTATCTTGCTCTTTTTACTCTTAAGAAAAAGTGGCAAGCTGAGCAAATATAACAGTACAGTAAGATGCTGTTGAGGGAGAGAAGGCAGTTTTCAATCAGCTTGATCAACAGCTTATGCTGTACAAGATCTCTCACTCTCACGCACAGAAATACCTAGAGGTTTTATTGTAATCCTTGTCTTCAGGTCATGTTTGGAAGTAATTTTACTTGTGGCTTCCCTTGATTTGAACCTCTACTCAATGATGGCTTCTTCCCCCCCCACTCATCATGAGGGTTGAGTTCACTTCCTCTTCTCTCATCTTCCCAGTGGAACAAGCAACCTGCTATGCTCGAACCCCAGACTGAAGTCCAATTTTAGTCCATTAGGGAAACATCCCAGCATGCAGCAGAGCAGGAGGAAGAACATGTCTGTTGCGTGCATTAAGAAACTGCCTTTTGTCTCGATCAGGGAGAACACGGTGCCAAACCTAGCATGGCTTTGGCGCCGAGTTCCTGCCTTGAAGATTGCTATTGATGACCCCAGTGCTCAGCTGGGTTTTACCCATGGTGACCGTTGTGTGGTTACCAGTGGTTGCTGTAGAGGCAGGCCACATTCGGATATGAATAAGCAGCGAAGTGAGGTACTTGCTCTGACCGTTGACTCTACACACCCATGCACACATGCAATAATCCAGACACATTGATTTAATCTAACTCAGATTTTGTATTCACCCACTCAGACACTCCCTTTTCCTTGTGGAGCTCTTTTTTTTCCCCTTTTTTTTTCAGAGGGAACATGCTCTTCTTGCTATCTCTCAAATGAAGTCGAGTTGTTGGATGAGCTGCATTACCCCAACACGTTTATTTCTGCAGTCGTGTGTGTGTTCTGGCACATTGGAAGACTTGTGGATCCTTAACATACTGGACGATCAGTTTGATTCACATTTTGTTAACAAGAAATGCCTTCATGAGCCACTTCTTAACTAGAAACTAATTCCATGTGAACTTTGTAAACTTGAGCTCAGCAATTAACTCTCGGTCTACCACCAGGGTCTACAAGTCCTTGGACTGATATTCAGTGGCCGAGATTAGCATTTATTTAGTCATCAATTACTGTTCAGAGCCTACCAGACTTTTCTGTCTCTCATTATATTTCTTTTCTCTTCTAAATGCTGCTTCTTGATTTAGAAAAAGAAGGCTGGAGATTAGAATAGCTGAAAAGTACTCTTCCAGAGCATGGCTGAAAACCACTTTGGCACTGTCCCTTGACTCTAACTCGGACACACACACGCTACTTCTTTCTACTTTGTGTATGGAGACACTAGGGGACAACATGTAGTTCTAAGCTCAGGGCCCTCTATTTATCTTGGCCCTCTTTAGCCCGTGTGTGTGTGCCAGCATGCATGTTTCGACACAGTTAGACCCTATTAAATCCCCAGTGATAAATCCAGAGGTGTATCTCTTCCTTTTGTCATCTTTCTTCTCTGTTCATCCTCTGTCCTCGCAAAGTTTGACTTGTTGTTCTTTCCTCGGAGTTGGAAAATCAAACAGAGCTGGTTGGACAGCATGACTCTCAGATCCCCTCGGAGGCGGTAGAGCCGTAGGACCTGAGGCTGCCAGGGTTTATGGGGGAGGTTTTGGCTGGCTGAGGATATGGCCGGTTTTATGATTTTTGGTGCGGTTTTAATGGAATAGGCCCGAGTGGTAGGTCAACATTCCAAACATTGTCAAGGTAACCAAGAAACTTTTCCCTACTATATTATTTATTTATTTATTTTTAGTCCTACAAACTGTTTTAGACCTACCCCACCTGGTTTTGTTTCTATGGCAAAGTTTCACTGCTAGATTTTTTTTTTTCATTGTCACATGATGAATTCGAGGGAAATGGTGTTTTGCAGTCCCATTCCCCACCTCCTGCAGAGAGTCCAGTTCATTCGTGAGCTTTCTACTAAATTCAGTTTTTAAACTAAAAGTAGTTCCTAACTATGGTTTTGGAGTAACTCTTTCACATATAATTAGCTGTCTTTCCTGCTATAACACCTGTTTGGCTTAATCAGCTAAATGTTAGGCTTTTCCTGAGTCTATGGCTGCCATCCTTTCTAAAGGCTAGTGAGATGTAATGGCCATTTGGAGTGCACATTTAATGACTATTATTGATCTTGGGTACTTGAACAAATACAAACAAGTATGACAAATTAATGAAAAGTAACAGCCAGTTTCCCTTGTCAGCATGGATTCCTGAATCTGATGTGGTCTTTACGTACATGAGGTAGTGTGGCATTTGAAATTCTAGAGCAAATCAGGTTTTTTTTTATTTTTATTATTATTCATTTTGCTCCAATCCACTGATGTGTTAATACAGATAATGTGCATAAATATTTATATTTTAAATATCAACTATTTTACAACCCCAAATCAGGAAAAAGTTGGGATGGTATGGAAAATGCAAATATAAAAAAGGGATTTTCTAAATTTTACTTTTAGTTGTATTTCATTGCAGATAGTATGAACTCAAGATATTTAATTTGTAAATATACATCCTTTCAGGCCTGCAATACATTCCAAAAAAAAAATTGGGGCTGGGGCAATTTGGGGCTAGCAATGAGGTAAATCAATTAATGTGATTTGCTAGAGGTGATTGGTAATCAAGATTTGGTACAAAATTGGCATCCATGAAAGGACTAGTCTTTGAGGAGCAAAGATGGGCTGAGGCTTTCCAGTTTGCCAACAAATACATGAGAGCATTATTGAACTGGTTTTTAAAAACAATGTTACTCAAAGATTCCTCAAGGAATTTGTGCGTAAAGGGCAAGGGCGCAAGCCAAAGCTGAACACCCCGTGATCTCTGATCCCTCAGACGGCACCGTGTCAAGAACCGTCATTCATCTATAGCTGAGAGAACCACGTGGGCTCGGGATAACTTTGGCAGACCTTTGTCAAACACTAAAATACAGAGTTGCATCCACAAACGCCAGTTAAATCTTCACTGTGCAAAAAGGAAGCCTTATGTTAACTGGGTCCTGAAGTGCTGTCGACTTTTCTGGGCTCAGAGGCATCTAGGATGGACCGTCACACAGTGGAAATGTGTGTTGTCAGACAAATCAATATTCCAAGTTGTTTGTTGTAAGAAATGGATAACTTGTGCTCTGGACCAAAGTTGAAAAGGAGCATCCAGACTGTTGCCCAGCAATAAGTCCAAAAGCTAACGTGTGTCATGGTATGCGGTTGTCAGCACCCTTAGCAAAGGTAACTTGCACTTCTGTGATGGCAGTATGTCCCCGAGTCTGTCCCCGAGAGAGAATGTGTGGCAAATTTTGAAAAGAAAAACGTGCCAGTGATGACCCCATACTGTTGTGCACACCTTAAGACCTGTTTCCACGAAGAGCGGGACAAAATAACACAAACATTTTAATCAGTTGGAGTCTTCAGTCCCTAAACGTTTTAAGCGTTGTGAGAAGGAATGGCAGCATGATAAAGTGGTAAGATACTTTTACCATCCCAACTTGATTTGAAATGTGTTGCAAGAATTAAAATCGAAGGGTTTATTTTGGAAAAACAATGAAAATCATGAGGTAAAACATCAAATAAAGTGCAATACAGTCAGGGATTATTTACAAATCATTGTTTTCAGTTTCAATTTCAACATACCATTCTGACTTTTTCTGATGTGCGTCTATATATTTATATATAAAAAAAATAAAAAAAATCAGCAGAGTTTGATTGGTTACTGAGGGGACGTCCGTATCGGGTGTAAAAACTTGAAACCCGTACCAGAGTTTTCTTATCCTGTTCATTCCTTCTCGTTGAAAGGAATTCTAGTTCCTTCTAGTACTGTTATGGTGCCCCGACCCAAACTTGACCTTCACCTGTAGTTGATCTGTTTGCTGCTGCCATTTTTCTCTGTTCAAAATAATAAAGGTACAGAACTAGAAATAGCTGCTGTGGGCCTTTTCCTCTTTGCATAGGCTTCATGTCAGAATTGAGAGTTTGTTGTGTTGGAGCTGGGGTAGACCAGGGTTGGAAATGACTGGTCTACCACCAATCTCATACCAGTGATTATGTAACAGCTCATTACTCTGATATAAGGCGACTCAGATGGTTGTGTAATGGGTGGGTCTCAGTAATGGTAGTGTAAGATGCAGCTCAGCTTTTTGAAGGTTATAATGCTGTTATAAGAAGTAAGCTGAATTGGACTTTTGTGAAATGTAATAACCCTAAAAAGTCTTCAAAAAAAAAGTGTCCACTTGTTCAGGTTCAAAGAGAGTAGGGGAGGGTGGAATATTAACTGTGCAGTCAGGAACTGCTGGTTGGTAGCAGCAATCATAAAAATGCTAGGGCTATACAGTGGGCATATCGCACATGCTGTGAAAAAAAAATCGGTACGTGAGAAATGAATTTACCGCAGTAGCACCCACACAATATACTTTTGCATGTGTGAGACAAAGCCACTTGTTTGTGTGTGAGGTGAATTGGTGGCGCATCAATTATTCTACTTGGGAGTTGTAGTCTATCATGTAATTTTTAAAGATCATGTCCCCATCTGCATAGAGTCCACAAATCCAACACCAAATCTCTACCAAGAACAATCCCTGTTTTCCCCAGCGGCTCAAATTAGCTAGCAGTGTTGGGCCATAGCTTTGCTCTAAGTAATAACCACACTACTGAAAAATGTCGAAGTCGCTGTTTTCTGAATCAAGTAGCTTTTTGGTAGCAAAGATCTTTTTTTTTTTTTTGATCAAGTAGCGCGTTAGTGTAAGCTACATTTACTTGAGTCTTTCTGAAGCTCAAGCACAGCAGATCTTTCTGCTGAAGTATTTTTAATTTGTGTTCACATAGACTTGTGCACTTTGTACGTGTCGAAGGCCACGGTGACACGTAGCCACAGAAGCACTTCTGTACGACTGTGAGATCACATGGGGTGATGTAAATGGAGCAAACCATGCAAAGAGTGTGTGTGG
>JAOANJ010000002.1:9506592-9518454 GCA_026413345.1 Ariopsis seemanni | reverse complement strand
TTGGTTGGACCAGCTCTTATTTAGGGGTTTCATACGAAAGGGGGTGAATACCTATGCACACTCTAGATTTCTGTTTTTTCATCTTATTGCTTGTGTCACAATAATTTAAAAAAAAAAAGTGCACCTTTAAAGTGTTAAGCATGTTGTGTAAATCAAATGGTGCTAACCCTCTAAAAATCTATTTTAATACCAGCTTGCAATGCGACAAAACAGGACAAATATCAAGGGGGATGAATACTTTTGCAAAGCACTGTAAATAGCAAGTAGCAAATAGTATATTTAATATATGTTACACAGGACTATAAGTTGTGTCATAGGTGTTTAATTTATGTTGACTGCATTAGTATTTAGTAAAAAAAGAGCAAACTGAAGATAAATATTAAAAAGAAAATGCTGTATGCTATTCACCCTTTGACCACTGCAGACCGCTATTCCGGTCTGATTGTAGTAGGGGAAACCCCTTCTGGAAAAAGTTACGCAGTAGTGAAAGGGTTAAAGAAAGTAAGATTACGTAATAGTCCACTATTAGTATAGACCGTTATCAGCTGGCATACGATTATAGATGGAGGTCAGTAACTATTCAGGGACGTCTGTTCTGGTTTACAAGATGATAAATCTTGAAGTACATGATGTCTAGTATTTTCTGTAAACAGTTAATACTGCTAGAGTACAACAGCTACCATATAAACACTAACCAGTGCATTACAATTAAGTTATTCTATGAAATCGAGTCGTACATGAGCTGATGGCTGACAACGTGCGTAGCGCCGAGTTGGCTATAAGCCATGTACGACGAGATTGAGTGGAATAACTATTTTATTCTATCCACATTCTCTGGATTTTAAGAAACTCAGCATTTTTATTTTTTTGCAAATTCAATAAATAAAAACTTTATACAAAACGTCTGACAATCATTTCTGCTTAGAATGCAAACAAGCCGGTGAAATGACAGTAGCAATTTGTGAAACGCGATGATAATTCCTGATTTTTTTTTTTTTTTTAAAGATGCGTTCTTGCCATCAACTACTTTTATTCCATATTTGTTGCTTTTTTGTGTGTGTATTTTTTGGGGCTTTGTTTTTGAGTAGTTTTTATTTCATCCACGGTTGGTTCAGCAATACACTCCGCCATTTTGTTTTCCTCTACTCACGGTATACGAGTGGATAGCCTAGTAGTAGAGTAGCCAATCGGAGCACGCGACTGCTCATATCCAGTGAATGTGGATAGAATAATTAGGGTTAGTCATTGCTTTACTGTCTTGTAGTTGCATCCCTCAAGTTGTTAATCTCAGAACGTCCATTTACTATTTGTGCAATTATGCGTTGAGGCCTTTATGATCAATAGTTCTCATCCACAATGAATCTGTTTCGAGTCCGCATTACCTGTGAACTCTGGAAAGTAAGTGGCTAGGTGGGAATAGACGATCTTCTCCTTCAGAATGTCCGTTTTATTGAGGAAAAGGATGACTGAAGACTGCTGGAACCATGGGTACGTGATGATGGTCTTAAACAGAGCTTTACTCTCCTCCATACGGTTCTAAAAAAAAAAGTGAAAGAACAAATATCAGCCCTGGTGTTCAGCCCATTATTCAACTCATCTGAGTTTAAATTCCAGGCTACTTGGCAACACATGACAGCTGAGCTGCCAATAGAAAAATGGGTTGTTTGGATCTCTAGTTATGGTGAAGAAATGAAGCTGTGGAGGAACTGACCTCGTTGTCACACTCAACAAGGACTTGGTCGTATTCGCTCAAAGCCACTAGGAAGATAATGGAGGTCACGTTCTCGAAGCAATGGATCCACTTCCTGCGCTCGGACCTCTGCCCTCCCACGTCCACCATCCTAGTGTGGTCATGGATAACAAGGTCACATCAGTCAAATGTAGATTTTACTAACTTGGAATAGTCATTTGATACTTTTGTATAGCTGTAATGCTATAATCCTGTCTATAATTCATGAAAGGTTCATATCATTTGATGGATCAGTCCAAATATGGCCAAAAAAAAAACCCAGCCGCTCACACCTGAAGATGACGTTATCCAGGTCGAACGGGTACTCGATGATACCAGTGGTGGGTACTCGTACCCTCAGGATGTCTTGCTCAGTGGGCACATATCCTGGAGTAGCAATGCGATCCAGATCACTCAGGTAACTATAGCACAAGAGGCAAAAAGTAAGATATTCTGAATTGGGCATTGAGTCCAATGATTAAGCATGAAAGACTGGCATGCTTTTTGGATTTTTGCTGGATTTTCTTCTAGTTAAGTCGTCTTCTGCAGTCCTTTTCTGAGCCAGTTACTAATTTGTTTCCAGTCAGACGCATGAAGCTAGCCAGTTTCTAGAGCAAGGGTCTAGTCCATCTAAGATTCTCAATCACATATCTGCCACCTGGCTAGCATTGCACCTGACCCCCACCCTGAATATTTCAGGTGGTGAGTCCACAAGATGGCTGTATTTTGGCCTGAGGCCACTGGGTTATGTAGGCATCCCGGATGCTTGCCTGAAGACTCCACACCAGGTCTGTTACCAGAGGTAGTTCCTCAGGAATCAGGGGGCAGCCATGGCCTGAAGGTTCGAGAAGCAGCTTTGGGCTCAGAGGGCCGCTGGTTTGATTCTCGAGATCGGCAAGAAAAATGCGAGGGGAGTTGAGCAAATGAACAGCACTTTCCCCTCCCTTTGCATCATGGCTGAAGTGCCCTTGAGCAAGGCACCTAACCCCCAACTGCTTCCCGGGAGCTGTAACATAGCTGCCCACTGCTTCAGATGGGTTAAATGCAGAGGAGGAATTTCACTGTACTTGTGTGGAGTTTGCATGTTCTCCCTGTGTCTGCGTGGGTTTCCTCCGGGTTTCCCCCCAGTCTAAAGACCATGCAGTTAGGCTAACTGGCTACTCTAAATTGTCCTTTGATCAAGCTTTGAGAAGGATGGGCTCTGCTAAGTTTAAAATGCTCTAGACACACCAATGATGGACCATTTAACTGTCATCAGTGGTGCCCGTACGGCCCTTGCTGGCTATGGGATGAAGGAGAATCTGGGCAGGGTACACTTTTACTGAAACTTTTGTGAGGGTCCTTGGGATCGCTCTTTGACGGACTTCTCCCCTCAGATCTGTTTTCCAAGATTGGCCTACTGGGAGCATTAAGCTCCTCATGAAATAACCTTGCAGTTCACCAAAGTACACAATCTTCTTCACCATGTCAAGGTCTCGCTTCACAAAGGGGACACATGAAGCTCTTTTTGGACCATACTATAAATATATGGTTCATGAAATTATCACTTTTTGTTGCGTTTACATATATGATTTACTCTGACAGAAGTTGCACTTGTCTTGATTCGCCACTACTGGACATTCACAATAACCAAAGGTGTGTAGCTATAGGACAAGCAACACAGGTCATTTCTTGGAGCCCTGAGTTTTCAAGAGGTACCCTGAAGGCTGATGCTAAGTCAATGAAAATGTCGTATCAAAGTGCAGAATCCCCCAAACCTCCGATGGGTAACGTACACCACTAAGCCAGAAATGCCAACCACCAGGACTCCATAAGCATGCAAATTTACTTTGAATTGTTGCACAGTTCAGAAATAGAGATCGTACCTGTCTGGAAGCCAGAAAAGAAAAGGAATCATAAAAGTGAATGCAGGACTGTGGTAAGTAGTGGAGATAGTTATGGATGGGCAACTAAGGCTAAGCCACAAAGTAATGTGATGCGCACCCAATGTCATTTTGGCAAGCAAGCAGCTAGCTAGGAGTTATAATTGAGGCGGGAAGGGGGGAAGTAAGTATAAAATATATGGCTGACTATTTGGCAGAATCAGTCAGCTGGTATTCCCTGCGTCGGTCGTAACATGCAGAGATGCCTGGGTCCTTCCATAGGCAGCGGATGGCTTCCACATAGCTTTCCTCCAACTCCATCATCTTATCAACATCCACTTCGAGCAGCAAATCAGCACTGGCCTGCAGTCACACACAACCAGGAGAACAATCAAAGGGCATGGACAGAAACGGAGCAGCCTGTTGGGGGAGATTTTTTTTTTTTTTTAAAAAGCAAAAAAATATATATCAACACAACAGTTGGGTGGGTGTGTAACCTGGTTATCAGGACTGCCCAGCGATATTGACAGCGCCTCCATAGCTCTGATCATGGACTGCATAGCTGTGATGATATTCTGGAACACGAGCTTCGTGAAAGTTTTCTTGTCTTCATCAGAGTAGCCGGCACCGTGAATGATGCGCATCTGTTTAATAAAGGTACTCTTCCCGCTCTCACCTGTACCTGAGGGGGAGACAGAATGAGGGGCACGTGTGAGACTGATCCTTTGCTTTATTGAGTTTTTTTTTAACTGCTGCTGTGATCATAAAGACGGTCTTGTCACAGTCTGCTCATATTAAACATCCTTTCAGCATATTTTTTTTGTCTTCACCAATACCACGAGCTGGCCTAGTGGTTAGCGTGTCCACCTCATGACTGGGAGATTGCGAGTTCTACTTGCTGTCGGGTCATAACAACATAAAAATGGTACCTACTGCCATCTGGCAAGGCATGCTACAATACAGATGTGAGCGGGGGAGTCAAACTCTTGCGGTTACCAGAGGACTATTCCCCCACAGTAACCCTAGCTATATAATAGGCGAGAGGCCGAGGGCTAACGAATCGGAGATCGGCGCCGCACCTGTGTGCCTTAAGGAAATTGGGTACTACTGGGACAGGAGACTGCCTGGGAAGACCAGATCCTGGCGCGGAAGGGACTTTTGACTTCTATACCAATGTACTGTACTGTATAATAGTCTGTAATGCCATTATCCAGGGTGTCCCCCAGAACAGGATGGGGTACCCTTTTCAATCTGGTTCCTCTGAAAATTTCTTCACGTCACCTCAGGAAGATTTTCCATGCCACCATCTCCTCTGGCTTGTTCATTAGGTAACTAAATCTACATCTGGAGTTCTGTGAAGCCACTTTGTGACAGTCTGCTGTTTAAAATTATTATGCATATAAAACTGCAGTTTAGTTTGGCAACTGTAAACGTACAAGAGACGTGAACTTGGCTGCTTGTGGATGTCTTGTGCTGAAAACGATTGTGTAAACTGGAGTGACCTTGCAATGCCTCAAAAGTTGATTTGGTTTATAGAGCAAAAAAAAAAAAAAAACTTTCTCATGTCAATTGTTCTGATGGTTATTTTTATCCATTTCCTCACAGTATCTATGATTATATTAATAGTCTAAGGTAACAGAGTTGAATAACGCATGAATGGCGAGAAGAGGAAACGGATAGAAGAGACGAGACGTGCATTGTGAATGTCCAGACGGGCCTTCTCTTCAAATAAGACATCAGTCTTTCCACTGGCTATAAACATTGAGTGTTTTTGAATGCAAACATCAAACCACGACTATGCTACGGCAGCCATAAAACGTCCATTGTGAAGTGGGAGCAGCTCAGGAAGCTTCTACAGTTTTGGTGGTGGTGTCACCGTGCTGGTCCATTTGCATGAGACTAGAAGTCGATGACTTCTTTCTCGGCTCTAACCCGATAAGCAGTGATCTATTTCTGAATGAAAAGAAGTTTGTTAAATTTGGTCACTTCTACAGGTGTGGACTAATGCGCATGATTTCAAACAGTCTTGTTTTGAATGTTGGTGGTCCCATACGATTTTGTTTTGGGTTTTTTTTTTTTTTTTTAACCCCCTAATATTTACGGAGTGTGGGGCATTAGTTCTGGAATGTGAGAAGAAATACTAGAAAAAGTACAGCAGAACAAGTAATAAAAAAAAAAAAAAAGTATGATATTGTAAACTATGCTAAACTACTAATGATACGAGTAATGAATATTATAGCAATGCATTTATCGATTTGTTAAATTTGTGTCATGGTTAACTATTTCAGTGATCTAAATACAGTGATGACGAGCAGGGCTATGGCATTTCTAGCCACCAAACTGTTCAACAACCACATATTTATTTACATATTAACCCCCAGTGATGTCCTCTTTCTTTCTTTCTTTCTTTCTTTCTTTCTTTCTTTCTTTCTTTCACACGTGCATAATTGATGAATCAATTTGAAATGACCAAGTTAAACATGTCCATAAGGTGAGTTCCCTACATGCAGCTTCACCACAGACTTTTGAATTGTTACATTTGCTTAACATCCTAATCTTAAAACACGTGGAATTGAACACGAGAGTGATTTCATGATTCATTCAGAATCTAAACTGTGAAGAAACGAGTGATGTTCTCTATGCGCTAGCCACTGCCAGCCGATGCTATTTGTTAAACAAATTGGTTGTAGGTAGGGGTGTGTGTACACGTACATACACACATGTGGCCTTTATTGGAAGTAACTTTACAAAGAGGCACAGCCACCAAAGGTTTGAAGAAAGTGCGTAAAATGAATCGCAGTAACATTTTTATACTAAATAAATTAACCATACGTGCTCAGGCTAGTTTTTTAAACTCCCCCTGGATTAATTTCTCCAAGAGACAATTTCAGCTTGTTAAACTCCCATCCAACAACACAAATTGGTGCCATTTGAAATTGAAATTTCTTCAGATGGCCTTCTTGCACTCGTGTCCTTTGCATGAATTAGCATTGTGCGAATTTCCAAGTGACGTCGGGGCGTTTAGGACAAATGAAAATGACCAGATTTGAATGAGCCTGACTTTTCAGGTCCAAGTGTCCTCACAGTGTGAGTTACATAATTCATTAACCAATTTAATCCAGTACAACATCCTGAACCCAGAGGTTGTAGATTTGAGGTCTCGGTAAGCGATTCCACAACTTACTGAGGTTGCATATTTCAGATAAATAACTTTTTTTTTTTTTTCTCTCTCTCGTCAGTCCCAGTACAGTAGAACTCCACTTTCCTTGAAAAATAATTGTTAAAGTACTGTACTTTAATAATTTTAGTGTTGCATTAATACAGGCCTGTTAGCTGAACATATTCACCACTATGAAATATTTGGAATATTCCACAAGTCACGCGTTCACCAAGAAGTTGTATCATCTGAATTTCCTGAAGATCATGAGAAGAAGAAAAGTAATTTCACTCATTAACAATGATACTGTGATACTGATTTACCGTATGAGCTCACGTTGAAAGTACAACCCTGTTTGCTAAATTATAGACTGACAGTAAACGTTAATTGAAATATACACACTCACTCCCCGGCCACTTTAATAGGAACTTGTTCTTGATTCTAAGATCCCTGTTCTTGGCTGCAGGAGTGGAACCCAATGTGGTCTTCTCCTGTTGCATGCTGAGATGCTTTTCTGCTCACCATGGTTGTAAAGCGTTGCTATATCCTTCCTGGCCAAAAAGCTTGAAGCAATCTGGCCACTTTCCTCTGACCTCTTATCAACAAGGTATTTGTTTCGAGCCACAGAACTAGCGCTCAGTCAGTGGGTTGTGTTTTTGTTTTTTGCACCATTCTGTGTAAACTCCGGAGACTGTTGTGTGTGTGAGAACCCCAGGAGATCAGCCGTTTCTGAAATACTCAAACCAGTCCATCTGGCACCACAATGAAAGTCACACTTTGACATCACAATTTTTTCCCATTCTGATGTTTGAAGTGAACATTAACTAAAGCTCTTGATTTGTATCTGCATGATTTCACGCATTGTGATCAAGCTGTCAAGGGATCGGCTGATGAGAGAACCACATCAAACAGCAGGTGGATGCATGGGTGTTCCTAGTAAAGTGGCCAGTGAGTGTAGTTGACTCTTTGTACTTGCTAATAATTCTCTGCTAAAACCGTTCGTTACTTTCAGCCTCGTTAGTGCAACATGTTAGTAAAGAAATTTTTTTTTATTTACTGTTGAAAAATGATTCGAGTTACAATAGATAAATTGTACTCCAATCATGGGATCACCCAGCTCCTTTCCAGTTTCACCAGCATGCATTTCCTGTTTAAACAAAAAAAAAAACATTGACTGGTCGGTGTCTCATTTTTGAAGCGCTCACTCTACCTAGTTAGCATTTTATAAGTCACGAGTTTATTTAATACAGCTAACAAACTGGGATCAAGTCCAGTACTGTCTCCTGAACAGATAATCATTTCTGACCAACGGCATGTAAACTATATTCACGTTTACTGCTTGATCATTTCCGTGTCTTTCAGATTTCTGCCATTATACACTTTATAAAAAGATGATTTCAAATGTTTCGATTTAAAAAAAAAAAAAGTGGAAAAACTGCACAAATTTGTGGGTTGGATGAAACCACTGAAGCAGAATGTGCAATCAAATATGCGAAGATGAATAAATTTGACTGCAAAATGTTTTGCGTTCATGAGCCTGGAGTAAAGCCGTGTATTTAACTCGGGTGGAAATTTGATTGAAACTTCTTTATACCAGTTTACTGCTGAAATGTCAAATTTGATCGGTCGGAAAATGTGCCTTTCATTTTCTATAATGTGCTGGTTCTAAGAAATTATTGCTTTTAAAGTAACCGTGAACTCACGGGGACTTGTATTCGAGACAATCTATGTAATAAACAGACTTTTAAAAAGTGTTCTTATTTCAGAAAGAAAGTCGTGTAATCATTGATGTGTGATGTAAGCTGTAGGTTTTCCACCACAGGACAGTCTTCAGGGTAGAAGTGAAACAAACAGTGATAACAGGAACTAACTTGTTTCGTGGATGTTCCACAGCATTAATATTAACTCTACATGGATATTCAATGTAACTATAAATGGATAAAAAGTATGATGTCATTCATTAACACTGAAAGTTGTAATCATTTGCCAATTGCTATGGTCAAAGAAGAGAAAAAAAAGTCAAAGTCGTCTTTAGGACTGTGGGACGATTCTATAGCCAGTGGCGAGCTGGTCCTCTGGTAACCGCAAGAGTTTGTCTCCGTACTCGCATCCGTGCCTCACCACATGGCAGTTGGTTCCATTTTTATAATTGATTTTGGTAAGACCCAACCACAAGTAGAACTCGCACTTACCCGGTCAAGATGGGGACACGCTAACCACTCGGCTCGCGGTCATTGCTGTGGTACCACAGCCTTAAAGACAAGTTTTAATCTCTTGCGTTGTATGTTTGCATTTAAGTGAATAGTTAGAGGTTGAAGGACTTGCTGTTGGTTTCTCAGAAATCTTGGGTCTCATAAACTTCTGATCAGTAGCTGAGAATCGTCACAGCTTTCTGACCTACAACTGATGATGTAATGTCAAGTCTTGATATTACAGAGATGTATATCTTTCTCATGTTAAGTTTTGGCTCCCTTACCATCTTTGTAGCTTCTTTTGTTGGTAAAATTATTGTTTTCAATAATTTCTTATGCAAGTCCACCAAATAATTCCACAGCATTGGTTTGTAAAGTGGTGGAAATAACCACCATTAAAAAAAAATAATAAAGTACAGTGTGTATGTGTGTGAAATTTTTTTTTTTTTAATTCTTTAGTTCTTGTAATTGTTTGCCTGCTCACGTTATTTGAATTGAGTTTAATCTAAACCACAACCAAAAAAAATATTACTGTACACATCTAAATACAGTAATGTTCTTTATTTTACAGTTAATGGGATCCCTGATCGAGAAAATGACATTTCACTGAAATAAGCCCTGATGTTTTTGACACTGGTGCTAAGATGAAACGTTCTATTACATGATTTAAAATCCTTTTATCCATGGTGCATCATGTATGTAATTTACACGTTCAGGTCCCTCGTTGTACTCCTACCTGTACCGGTAACTCTTGACTGTTTTCACGCTGAAGCTTTGAGTCTTTTGGGAAGAGCTGATGTGGTCAGTTGGTGAGATAATGAATCCTTCGAGACATTAACCAGACTTCCACATTGTGAGCGTCACATACCGTCTTACACACGCTCAACTGCACTGCTGATTCGATCATTTTCATATAGAAGTGCTTCCCTTCATCTTCACTACTACATATGAGTCCAGAAGGATATGAAATGAACGAAAGCTATTATTTATTTGACGGTGTAGTCTCTTGGCATGTGCTTTTCATAATAAATGGTAATAAAAGCAGTGGTAATGTTTCACTGAAGTGAAAAACTGGCAGATGATGAAGAGAGGAAAAAAAGAAAAATGTAGCTGTACGTGCGCTGTCTGCTTTTAAGGAAATTTAGCTTTGAGATCATCGAGTAGAGGACGTCGTGTTTTGCATGCTTTTGCATAGCTCCTGCAGTCATGGTGGCCATGCTGCTATAAACTAGAGTTCTCCAAACCATGCTACAGTAACTAAAGCCACAGCTCTCACACACTATAGGAACAGGTACCTGCAATTAACCCTTGTAGGAGACTGATTATTAAACTGAGCTCAAATCAACATGAAAGGTCAATGTAGAGACAGGAAAGTCTCTAAGCTATGCATATGTCCAATGGTATTTTCCACTTTTACTCTAATTGTACGTAAGCAAACTGAAGCGTAGGCAGAAATATACCAATCCGCCCAAATACAGACCTCAAGGATCTTTGGGTAGATCGTGGTATCTGCTCAAACCTTTATACTAAAGTTTCTTGGAGTAGCCACTGATCTGATCTGTTTATTAAATACAATATAGTGTGATGTCATGATGTAAAAATGGACACACTTTGAAATAGTATTACAACTCTACACTTGTTTAGTTTGCTCGACTCTCAAATTCAATTAAAATGGATCTTTATTGGGTCAAGTTCACATATTTCATAATCTGGTCCAGTGAGGTATATGATACGACAAATATCTTAAACATGAATACACAGGATATTACATGTTTTGAAACATGTTGACATTGCTCATCTGATGTTTCACATAAATGTAATTATGATCTTTGTATGTTGGGAAACTCTGGTGTTGGCTGATACGCAGAGCTCGGAAAGTCTATTGGTGTCTTACTTGAAGTACAAAGTATGAGATCGGTGCAGTCGTGTACGTCATAAGACTTTGTTATTATGACGTAGCTTGGTTTACAGCTTAAACAAATGGAAATCAGTGTTACACCAAGAATTCTTTGTAATTACTGGAGATCGTTCATATGGACAATGCAACGTTTCCTTGAGTTTGAGTTCACATCCAATTTCAGGGTGGGGCATGTTAAAATTTGTACTTATCAACTATGTTTTTCCATGCGATTACACTCTTCATGGGGTAAATATGACCTGTAGGTACCTTTTTGTTCGTTTATACCTTTGGTAGACATGATGGACACATTCATTGGAGAAATGAGATATTGTTCATCTCCAGTATTTGCATAAGTAAGTAAGAAATTTACAGTAGTTGGCTGTTAACAAAGGTAACAAACTGGACTTTTACTTATTGCTAGTATGGTATCTTCAAGGTGACATCTTTTCCAGCTTTACGAGTAATGTGTATCTTTACCTGGGAAGTTGTGTGTATGGAAGCCTGTTTCAATTACCATAATAATGAGGACGCTTCTCATAGACTAATGACTTAGGATGCCATTATTACGAGAACTTCTCTCATAATACTGTAATGACTTTGCAGCTCATAAATGAAATAATGACTTGCTAGGTCAATGAAATATTAGAAGGTTTCTCATACGGAGGTAGCCATGGCCTAACGGTTAGTGAGCAGCTTTGGGACCAAAAGGTTGCCGGTTTGATTCCCTGGACCAGTAGGAATGGCTGAAGCACCCTTGAGGAAGGCACCTAACCCCCAACTGCTCCCCAGGCTGCTCTGGATATGTTGTACTGTATGTCAGCTAAATGCCATTAATGTAATGTCATAAGTATGATTTAGTATCATAATAATGAGATAGCAAGTCATACGTTTGAGAAAATGCTCCCATTATTACTATTATTATAAGTCATAATTACGACATAGTGTAATAGAAACGGGCTTCCAGATGCACGTGGCGTGCCTTTTAATTAGCTTTTCTTTTCTTTTTTCCAAAACATACATCA
>JAOANJ010000002.1:8961192-8971913 GCA_026413345.1 Ariopsis seemanni | reverse complement strand
GTGAATGGTTGTCTGTGTCTATGTGTCAGCCCTGTGATGACCTGGCGACTTGTCCAGAGTGTACCCCGCCTTTCGCCTGTAGTCAGCTGGGATAGGCTCCAGCTTGCCTGCGACCCTGTAGGCTACAAATAGTGGACGGATGGATAGATATATCATGTACAGACATGAATAATTAGAGCATGTTGCCCCCTGTGTCACATCTGCACCTGCTCAGAATTGTCGTAGCCTTCAAACATGGCTGCTGCGGACTACAACAAGCACACTGCACCGCGCTGGTTCCAGTCTCCGGAGTTCTAATCATTCACACACACCTCATCACAGCCACAGTATTTAAGGACTCTCAGTTCGCATTCTCATTGTGAAGTGTTCCCATGCTTGACTTTACCAAGCCTTTATTGTTCGTGCTGATTATTTGGTTATTGACCCAGTTTGTATTTTGATTATCGCCTATAGTCTCTGCCTCTGCCGGGGGAAGCCATGGCCTAAGGGTTAGAGAAGTAGCTTTAGGACCAAAAGGTTGCAGGTTTGATTCCCTGGACCAGCAGGCAAGGCTGAAATGCCCTTGAGCAAGGCACCTAACCCCCAACTGCTCCTCAGGCTGCTCTGGGTATGTTGTATGTCCCTCTGGAAAAGAGTGTCTGCTAAATGCCATTAATGTAATATTCTGTTTGTGCCTCGCCTGACCATTTCCTGTTTACTGATACTGTCTTTGCCTCACAATTTGGATCTGTTTACCAGTGTACTCTGAATAAACCCTAACCTCAACTTCAGGAATCAAAAAGAAACATTTGGGCTCTTTTCATTTTTCTTTTTAAATAAAAAGCTGCAGGCTTTTTTTTTTTTTTTTAATATTTAGCAAAACCTTTTCTTATTTTCCTCATGTGGACCAGCCAAATATCCCCACATGATGTTCGATATTCCTATCCTTGGAAGATTTCAATATTGTCCAAATCCTAGTTCTGCGATTGAATTACTTCCTCAGTGTATTTCATACCACATCCCATCAGTTCAACAAACCGCAGACACAGTTGCAGACAAGGTGGCTGTGATGATGAATGTTTCAGTAGAGAGCAATCACATTATTGATTACACTCACATATGTTTTTGCTGATGACCACAGTCCTAGGCTAGATTAATGAGTGTGCTTGCAGGATATGAATCATTTAACATTGCTTCCCATGTGTTACAGAGCACTGTTATAGTGTTATCCCTCATAAAATGTAGAAATGTTATCCAATAATCTGAACCTTTATAAAGGTTGTCATAACAAGCCTTGCACATGCACTGAAAGGGAATCTAGTAGTTTGCTTATTGCAAAGAGATTTCAGTCCATAAGTGTCTGTACTGTTTATCTACTCTGGCCGAACGATATGTAGTTTAGATAATTATGTATAATTATGCCATTTTGCTTGATATAAAAATTATTATAGCTTAAATCATTTTGATAAATATCTATGAGATACACCAATTCACTCATACAAGGATCAAGCAATTAATTACATACTTACTGATTTACTTACTTATCCCTTTAAAGTCTGAATTAATCCGCCTACTGGCAGGTAGGACGTCGCCTGGCTTTAAGTTTGCACTTCCACAAGACTATCTGTGTCGTCAGTGGCAGCTTGGGCGAATGTTTCCAGATTTGCCTTCTTCAACTCTGTCCATGTCTTCCATGGTCTTCCTCTTTTCGCTTGCACACTCACATGCAAGCAGCCCACTTTCTTAATCCATCACTAATCCATCACCATCACTACGCTGCACATGGCTGAACCAGCACAAGGGTCTAAGCTTTATGATGGACTCTAGGTCTTCAGTTCCAAGTCTCTCTCTCAGCACATATATTTTTAATCTGTCTTCTGGTTTTATGCCACAAATCCACCTAACCGTGGATTGCTCATTCCTTTCTAGTTGTGCAAGGTCAATCCCCTTTGACGGCCAGCTTTCGCTAGCATGCAACATGGCTGCTCTGACACAACTGTCATATATTCTGCCCTGAGTGGACAGTGACAGGCATGGCATGGCAGGATGGGCAATAGCTCCCTGAATTTAGCCCATGAGACAGTAGCGGCCTCACAGCTGCCACCAGCTGAAACAGTATCTCCCAAATAGCTGAAGGGAATTCAGTTATCCTTTCACCGTCAGGGTTAAGTTCACCGTAGCCATATCCACTATGAATAACTGCTGGAACACTACCAATATGACCAGTATTCCAGCCAGTTGGAACGCTACCAATATGATCATTGAAGTTGCCACAGAGGAACAGATTTTCAGATTTCCCAATCTTAGCCACCATGCACTGGAGCTCATCATAGAATGCATAGAATGGTGTCATCCAGGCCTACTTCAGGGGCGTATATTGAGAAGATTAAGTTCTTTTCCCCTACATTGATTTTAATAAAACATATTCTGTCAGATATACGCTTGACTTCAAGTACATTCTCTATCCATATCTCTGCCAATAAGATGCCAACACCACCAATTCCCTTATTACCAATCCAGAAAAACTTGTACTTGGAATCCTTCCCACAGATCATGCAAACTGAGCCACCTCTCTACCTGCAAACAAAAAAGATCAATCCTCCTTCAAGAAATGGTCTCCACTACTTCACCACTTCTTCCTTTCATAGTACCAATATTCAGAGTTGATATGCGAAATTTTGACATGGTCATGGGCTGTTGATCTGGCGGTGCCCACGTCTGACAAAAACCCTACCGTTGACGACACTCCTACTGCCAGGAATCCCATTCTCACTAACACGTTTACAAACTACTACCATGACTTTGATGAGGCAAGATTTTATGGCTGGATGCCCTTCATAACGCCAACTTAGAACTCACAGCATCCAGGAACCGGGTTCCAAAGGTTGTTATCCATCAGAGAGAGCACAATGACACACAACAGCAGATAGCAGACGATGCCTCAAAGAAAGACAGCAGCAACACTAGTTTTAAGGCGCTAATGACCCGCCTTCCGTCCCTTCTCCTGTTGGTAAGAAACATGTGAAGTTCTGCCACGTGAAGGCCAGAAGTTGGACTTGGTTGTCAGAAGCTATACTTTGTGCTGAGCCATTGGGGCATTTTGTAGGCTGAGAGGGCAAAAACTTCACAGCCACCCTGGTGATTACAACCTTTAGAACATAGGTTCTTTGAACAGATTTTTTAACATGACACTGGGACAAATTTTACCCATGTGAACTTATTAAAGTCAAGGTTGTGATGGATGGACCCAACACGTATCACTGAATCAATCAGAGCAGTGTTAGACAGCTAGGACACTGATCCATCACATGGCATTATCCATACACAAGCTCACACACCTCCACTGCAAAGGATTTCTACAGTATACTGTGTTCAAACCAGTGCAATGCTTTAAATGTGGTTTACAGTTTAGTACAGCAATCCAACTGGTGTTCTGGGAAAATATTTACAGGACCGTCATATTATCAAAGGACCTTATAATATCCCTATAGTACCACCACTGTGTCTGTATTGTAATAATACCTTAAAAAACTACAGTACTGAAGCAGCAAAGGGCTCTGTAGCCTACCTACTGCCTTTTTGATTATTACATTTTCAGTCTTACATTAGTTATTAGTTATTTTCTGTATTAACATTCCATTCGAATGTTTGATAAAACAAAACAGCTTCAACGATATTAGCAAACAAGGGTAAATACAAGAAGTTTAAATCAAGGGTTAAACTATACAGGAGCCATGCTACCCTGGCAAGCTAACTTTGAAGCTAGCAACTAAATAGCCTGCTAGTATAAATTCATGATACACACAGCTAGTGTTAGCTACTTTAGTATAAATTATATATAAAAGTTCTACAACTAAATAAATATAACTGACTTTCCATCAAAAACAGATGCTTGTTCTGAACATGAGCTAAACTATCATCAACTATGTAAGAAGGAGAGATACTGCAGGTCATTCATACCTGCTGCTGTCAGACTGTATAACACCCACAACTTGTAACGTAGCACCAATAACCTGTTTGTCGTTATATTTGCACTACTTCACCATTACTACCTCTGCCATCTCAAATTTATTTAGGTCCCCCCCCCCTTGACCTTTTGAAATGGAGAACTGGCGCTAACCTTGTAAAAACACAGCCATTTAAGGCCATAATTACATCAATTAGTGAAATTGGAGGGCAGATTGCTGCACTAGCTGGTCCTACAGGATTTGGTCAATGTTTCTTCGGCGGCACCTTCAAAGCAGGTCAGAAGTTCAGAGGCAGTGCAGTGAAACTGTGCTCTTGACCTGGAAAGGCTTATTGAGAAGTCTAGCTGCACTGCACTGTCTTTTCAAAGAAGAATTAGGACAGCGGCGGTGTATATAATTAAATGCCATCAATCATGGCCACCTTCTTTGTTTGCATTCATAGCAGATATTCAGCTGGAGGGTGGATTTCAGACGGCATAGTAGCTCGTCTTGCAGCACGGTTGTACTCGCTGCGACGTGCATTTTGGCGACAACTGTAGCTCAGATTAGAGTTGGTTTCACTCTAGCTTCCTGTAAACTCTTAATCGAGTCGAGCTAACTTTTTCATTTTTGGCTTGTCTTGTTTTCACAGACGATCAGCTATGTAGTGGGACACTTTTTAATCCAGGAATGGATTTCTCTAGTGTGCCATCCTCGAATTAATTTTCTCATTCGTGCACTTGCTGTGGGATGCAGTAGCTACTAATGGATGAAGTTTTATTTTTTTAAAACTAATCAAGGATAAAAGAGAAGCTGGTGAAGGAAAGACGGTTTATTCCACAACGTTGAATGTAACTATAAACGGATAAAAAGTACGAAGTGCCATTCTTTACTTGAATTTATTTAAAGCAAATTCTTATCAGAAGAATAATACTTCTGGACATGCAGTGATTGGGGGAAAAAAATAAACATTGTGGTTTTCCTTTAACCGCACGCCCACGAGTGTTTTTCAGGGAATGAAGTGATGTGATGTTTAAATTTGTTCAAGTGCAGAACGAGCAACATCAGCCTTATGCAAGCTTTACTCATAGTTGGGGAAACATTTTGGTGACGTATGTAGCTGTTCCTGATACTTTTTAACATTTGATTGCTTTCTTGTAAGATCAATGTTTAGCTTCCCTGCAACTTTATCTATATAAAGTCGCATTCTCTCACATATAGCAGCTTGTTTATTGTAGAGGAACTGGCGGTAGACGTCTGTTAATCAGTTATAGGGTTTTCTGCGAAACTCACCAGACAGCTAGACCGTGGGTCGTTTATTTGGAGGAAGAATTTGTCCTCCTGAGTTGTTCTAAGGAACAAGGTCTTGCTTGAACAGCAGCATTTTCCTCCAAAAGCAATCGGAGACATGTATGTGCATCAGCCAGAGCAAGGAGGGAGAGAGACTGACAGATAAAGGGGATTTATAGGGATAGTGGTTCAGTGATTAGCACAGATCCTTGTACAGCACATGGTTAATAGTTGGGTTTAGTCTGAGCGCACTCAGCCAATGCGCGGTGGGTTTATGTGAGGTAATGAATGTGAAATAGCACGATACTATACATCCCCTAAACGCTCTCCATTCCTGAACACCTCTAAGAGTTCCTGGAAGAAGGTAATCCTATAAATCTGTTCTAATTCAGGGGTCCGCGATGGTGACAGCGTGGCGTTTTATTTGGACGTTCACAGTTCTGCGCAAATTGGATATGCCGTATAGTTACAAATCTGATTACGTTGCGAGTGGTTCCTGATGTTCTTAATTGGACTGGTCCAATGTCTCTTCAGTTCCCTACTCCAAAATTAAGATCCAGCTTGTATTTAGTTCACATTTATTGTTTGATGCCCAAAAATGTGTAGAAAGACCTTAGATAGAAAAAATAAAGCTTTGAAGGAAGTATCAGAGATCATTGATGCTCCTGGGGAGTATACATAACTAGTACTGTTAGCTTGCTTTGCTAATCCAATGGATAGTATCAGCCCGTCCAGTATTGGCCCTTTACTGGAGAGAATCTATAGAGGCTTCCGAGTGGTGCAACAGAAAAGCATTTGCCCTATTGTCAGGAGATTGTAAGTGGCCTGGTGGCATTGGAGCAAAATTTACCCATGCTTGTTGCATAGGGATGGCATACTTACACTCTGTCCACTATCAATCACAGCAAACACAAGCCATTTGTAGGTGTCTGTGAGCTTGTAGTATCTGTAGACTCTTTCCTCCAAGTGTGTTGCACTGCCATGTGATGCAGCAGGGAGAAGCAGTTTTGGGGGGGGGAATTGAGATTCTTCCTCAGAGAAAAGATGTAAGTCAGAATGAAGAAAGACTATCAGTGATGCAAGCAACTTGTCGCTTATTATTGGGAACCTAAGGTTAGGATTTGGCTGGGAGTCCAAGATCGCATTTCTCTCTGGGTGGGAAGGACCTCCTTTCCTGGCGTTCACCGTACTAGCTGGTTGAAGTCACTGTTATTTTAACGTTCGCACTTTCCTCCGAGTATGATCAGCTGCTGTGTGGTGTTGGCCTAACTGACTGGAATCGTGCCACTTGGTGCATGTAGTCCATGGCTGTATCGGTCAAGATCTTCTACTCTGACGTTGAGGATGAAGGCCGTATTCCCACCGGATATTCTTTTGGGTGGAACTGCACAACTGAGTGTGTGGTAGTGTGGGACAGGAACGATCCACCCTCTAATTTCTGGGGCTGCCTGAAAAAGCAGCAGCCAGCAACCTTTTAAAAATATGTCCACCTTCCAGAACAGCCCCGAGGCTTGCCTTATTTTTTATTTATTTTTTCTTCTAACCCCCCCTTTCTTTCTCCTCCCCCCCCAGCACATAAATAGCTGACACTCTGTGTGGCCTCTGGGCTGAACCTGAAGTTTGGATATTAAACAAATGAAATGCATGTCAAAGTGTGCTCAGTGCTGCGATGCACCCAGATACAGATGTGGCAGAATAACTTATTTGAATAGTACATGTTGCTTTTCAAGGACATCAGTTATGCACAGGGGCACGAGATGGAAGGAAAGTGAAAGTCGAAAACATTACCAGCGTTACACCACAAGAGCAGTCGCCTCGACTTTACTGCTGCCGGACACTTTGGAAAACGTTCCGCTCGGCTAGCAGGCAGCGATAATGAGGGTGTGTGCGCCTTAGCCCCGTTCCCCTCTGCCGATCACAGCGAGACAACATCCTGGGCTCCGTTTAATTAGGGGTCCAACCACTCTGCTTTTCACTCTTCCGCTCCACTCCTGCTTCAGCATGTGCTTTAATGAATGGCTAGGTCTGTTCCACAGCTTGCGTGAGTTGCCACTTGTTTGTTTACACGGAGTACCAGGAAACTCGAGCTACGCTTGTTTAGATCTTTTTCAGTTTTCTATGCATGGTGGTCAGGAACTCGGCAATATTTTTTGAAATGAGTGAGTTGAATGATTGTTGCCACTATATTAGAAGGTACAAATGTGTTCCAAGATAAGGGAGTGTTTGGGAACTGTCCAAGTAAAGAAATGAGAAATAAGCAACAGGTTTCTGGGGGGGTGAAGCTCCAGTGCTTTCAGCGTTGCAGGGTTGTTTGTTCTGTTTTCTCTGCTCTTTTCTTTCCTACATTCCTGTCAGGTTGTCTTTTTTGCTTGTGTAGAATGATGATTAGGTTCTCTGTCTAATCACCGTATAGCTGCACACTTTGTAAATATTTAGGTCTGAAAGCTTTGAGAGGCTCGTGTGTAGTTTTAAATATTTATGTCTGCATTTTTGAGCCTTTGGGCTGTTTGGTCTGTTTTGAAGCACAGAGAATCCTGTTTGTTTTTTTTTTTTGAAGCAAGTCTGTCTGAAGTTAAACGTATTCAGATAGGAACAGATGAGATTTACATACACGCACGCATCAGACTTGAATGTTAAACCACTGCTTGTCCATCATGTGTGTGTATTTGGCTGAGATGGTGCGAACGTGACTGGCCATAAGCTCTTCTCACTTCCGAGTGTCTGGCAGTGGACAAGAGCTGCTGGAAAGGAAGCTCAGTCTTCTGATTTACACACATTATCCTGTAGGGATCATCCCTCCACCCGGTCCCCTTCTCTCTTTCTCACTCCCCCTTGTGCTCTCCTCTCCAGGTTCCTGCGTTCAGTTGTTTGACCCTCAGTCTCACAGAGGGAACATTGGCAATCCCAGCAGGGTGCCAATATTTTTCCTTCATTCTCCTGCAGTTGTAGCATTTGTTCACTGTCCTCGTGAGGAGCAGCTGGAAAGGTGATGAAATGCCAGGCCCCAGCCCCGGAGGGGGATTTGCATAAAGTCCAAGGCAGTGATTAACAGACAAACGACTTTTACCGCATACAAAATTGGAGTTTTTGTATCGAGAGTAACTTGGCATTGCTTAAAGGGCACCATGAGATTTTCAGCTGCCTGAAAGTGCGATCAGTTCTTCGCACAGAACCAATCAACCCCTCCCCGTTCCTTCCTCTAAACTAATGAGCGTGTTTGTATAAGAGTGTGGAACATTTGGTGAATGAGCTCCAGCAATCAATAGGACAAATGGTGTGATGGGCTCATGCGGGCATGAGATGTGCTCTAGCGTGGATGTCTTTGTCTGTCTTAGGGCTCTCCATTGTTTTCAGTCAGCTCATGGGAAATCGTAGTCTGACATATCCACTGGAATGTTCATCTTTTCTCCCTCCTTCAGACAAAGTGCTTTTGAGGTTTATTATTTATTTATTTATTTTTATTTAAATCTATCATAGTGAAGTGGTACTGTTGCTTTAACTTGTAACATATAAAATACTCTGGTTGGAAGGTGTTGATTACTTGTCTGTCAGCTCTGGAATAGTTTCAAAACATGCGCGTTGTAGTACATTATCGTTTCTATGGTAACAGCTAATTCACCGGGACTTGTATAGCTGATGTTTCGTGTAATGTGGGTATGATTGTTACAGTGAAGTTTACTGCAAGACACTCATTTGTGGAAGGAATCTGAAGTTTTGGAGTTTTGTTCCTATAAGTTTTCTGACAAAAGTCTTCAGGACCGAGAAGTTGGTGCTTTACAACTTCCATGATGGAGATTCTTCATGATGGAGAGAGAAAAAGAGAGGCGAGAGGGGGCAAGACTTTTTATAGCAGCTGTAAAAATGTATGTGATAAGAGAAACTAACTTGTTTCAAGGGAAATTCCACAACATGAAATCTAACTATAAATGGATAATTATTATAATTGCGTAGTAGTTTGCTGTGATCTTTGACAAATTGAACACGCTTCAAGGTGTGCTGTTATTTTCCAAGTCACCAGCTTCAGAAGAAGAGCTTTATTCATCATGCATACACTTGTGAAATTCCTCTCTGCATTTAACCCATCTGAAGCCGTGAGCACTGAGCGCCCACGCGTACCCAGAGCAGTGGGCAGCCATGCCAACAGCGCCCGGGAAGCAGTTGTGGATCAGGTGCCTCGCTCAAGGGCACCTCAGCCTAAAGTCGCCCCATGTTAACCTAACCACATGTCTTTGGACAGTGGAGGAAACTCACGCAGACACGGAGAGAACGTGCAAACTCCACACAGAAAGGTTGGGCTCGAACCCAGAACAGTGCTAACCACTGTGCCACAGTAACATTTTCCGATAACCTGTCCCCAAGTCTTTCACTCCTTACTTAAAATGCAGTCTACTTTTGTTTTAACTTTATTTAGATTACAAAAAAAAAAAACTTTCCTCTTCAGGTTCCGCAGTGGCGGCAAGTGAAAGATTTTAATTAGAAAAATATCCGGATCTCTTTCTTATCGCGTTAATGTCAGCGAATCAGAGTGCAAACAAGCAAGGCTGGAATCCTTGAGTGGTTTTTAGGGACGTGCTGTTCTATAGCGGCGCAGCAAGAGTTTGTTTTTGCCAGAGTGAAGGTGAGGCGCTAGTTTTTATCATGTTGTAAATGCTCAGTCACTCTGCTCTGCATGAAGTTCTCCACTGCACAGTCAAAGCAACATCACTGTTTCCGAAAGAGCGGTTTTGGATTTTACTGGAATTCGAGGCTTGTTTTCTTGGCTTCTGGCCCGGTCTGAGAAGCTGGCAAAGTGGATTTTTGTGCAGGCAGAAGAACTTTTTCATTCATTCATGGAGCACATAAAAAAAAAAGACTTGTCTTCCATTGAGCTGCTTGAGTTAAAATACAGTTCTCCTATAGGTGGTGTGTAATTATGTGTTTTGTGTGTTGTGTATGTGTTAGACCTGATGTCCTAGCTGTGTGCATGGAGAGCTGCACCAGGCAACGAGCTCTACTGTAGAGGAGCATGATGAACACAATGAAGGTCATGCTGCTGCTGTTCTCTGTTCTTCTAACCCACCCTCTGCAGGGCCACACCAGGCCGGCTAGCCCGGAGCAAGGTGAGAAACTTTTTCTTAACCTCCTATACGCATGCTCTACTTTTGTCATGTTTGCTTAGTGTTCTTGCAACTTTTACTGTTGTTCGCTGAAGCTATCCACAGTCAAACGAGCAGTTGAAGTAAATGACCACACTCAAGTTGAAATGACAGACTAAAGCCTTATTTAAACTTTTTGGTTTGGAAGGTTTTCTGAACGTTTGGCAGAACTAAGGCATGGATTTCCGACATGTTTAGGCCACTTTGGGGAAAAGACTTTACAAGATTGGTGCATTTTCAGCAAACTGCCAAGTTGTGGTTAGTAATCTGGCTTTCTAACTGGCTGTAAAAAAGCAGTCATGCATGTACCCTTTGTCTGAAATCGCTCACTCATTCACTACTCCCTATATAGGGAATTACTATATAGTGA
>JAOANJ010000002.1:6388906-6400691 GCA_026413345.1 Ariopsis seemanni | reverse complement strand
AACTCCACACAGAAAGGCCCTCGCCGGCCACGGGGCTCGAACCCGGACCTTCTTGCTGTGAGGCAACAGTGCTAACCGCTACACCACCGTGCCGCCCGGATTACATCTTATAACGTGTTAATGAATGTCTGTGTGTACTGATGACTTTTACTCTGCCACACACTTTTTCACAGGTTTCTTGTTTGTTTCATTTTAAATTTGGCACTATGTCAGCTTTAATCTTTTTTTTTTTTTTTGACCTCCTGAGCTAAAATGCAAATCACACACCAGTCTTTTCGATTTTCATTTCTAGCAAGTTGCACAGCTGCTTCTCTAATTTAGTTAGCAAAATTTAACAATTTAAGAGAGACTTACAGCAACGTAAACATACTTGTACGCTCACAGAGCTAAATTGTGGTTATGAAGGGATAAACATCGTCAGCAAGAATATTCAAGTGATTTGTATCAACAGGCCCGAAGTGCCCCAAGAAAACATTCCCCACGACATTACACCACCCCCACCAGCCTGGACTGTTGACACGAAGCAGGTTGGGTCCATGGATTCATGATGTTGGCGCCAAATTCTGACCCTACCATCTGTGATTCATCAAATGACATTTTTCCAGTCTTTAACTATCTAGTTTTGGTGAACCTCTGTCCAATACAGCCTCAGCTTTCTGTTCTCGGCTGACAGAAGAGGAACCCGTCTTCTGCTTTTGCTTCATTCCTACCTCGTTGTCTTTGGATGTTGGTCACGGTGGAGATTATCCAAGACCGCAGAATGATAAGATGATGAGTGGATTCTATCCACTCTGTATTCATCTTCCTTATCAGTGACACAGAAGTCAGGCAAGCCAAGCAAGAAATGACGACTGCAATTATCTGTTAAATTCTTGCTGAAAATCTATCACATGTAGCGTTTCTCAAAATGGAGCCCAGGACAGGGCTGTGATGATTGATTATTTTCCACAGTAACACAATGGAGAGAGTTGAACGTCATAGTAAACTGTATAAATGATTATAAGCCCAGGGCTTGGTGAGTCTGTGGTTTGGGGGAAGAAAAAAGAAAGATGGTTGCTTACAGATTGCAGTCATGCAGTCCGAGATAAGTACAGAAGCACCCAGGAGACTAACTATGGGTCATTCTCTCTCTTTATGAGCCGGATGTTGTGTTTACGCCTGCCTCCTGACCACGCTCTGCTAACTAGCTGCTAACCGCTTGTGTATTTAGTGTCGCTTCAGAGGTGTGAGGGTTAACAACAGGGTTATTTCCACTGTTCAGATCATGTGAGAGTTAATAGGCATGTTACTGTGCTTTATTAGAGCTTCAGTTAGGAAGTTTTTTGCCTTTATTCATAGTTGCATCAAAACAAAATATCTCGGAGCTCCAGTTAACAGCTGACGAACAGATTTAAATATCCATTTCTAAGTGTTTAATGTACTGATTTGAATGTGTGTACTGTGTATATGCGTCTGGGTGTTAAATCGAGTTCGAGCCCATAATCAGTAAAAACAAGCAAAACTGATACGAAGAACTGAAAAAAAAAAAAAGCTCTACAAATATACAAAACTTTAACGTACATCTGAATGCTGTAGCATTATTGAGCCAAGTATGTTATGGCTGTCTTTGATAACCAAAATCACCATTTTTTTTTTCTTTAGTAAAATTACATATTTCTATATTTGTAATACAGACTCTCACTGTTATTTTACAAATTCATTCATTTAAGGCAGGGGTTCTCAACCTTTTCTGCTTTAAGGCCCATCTATTCATATTTGTAACGAGTCGGGACCCATTAAAAAAAAGATCCCCAATTATTTTGGCTCATCTATTCTATTAGAATCTAATAATCTATTGTAACGTGTATTAATGGGATGCAACATCACTCCCTGTTATAGATGGGAGCCCAGGAATTAAATACATGTAATGAAAACAAACTGTTTTTAATTGTACGTATTGTATTTAAAACTGTATGGATGGGCCAGAAGCCAACATAAAACCGGTCAAAAGGGATTAATGATTCAAAAGTGGAGTCTGGTTGATTAACACAAGAATTTGCTGCCATGTTTGTGTTCAGCAAACAAGCGAGTTATTAAAACCAAGAAGTACACTCAAAAGAAGTGGATATAGAAACCACTCATTGGGATTAGATCCTTACACGGTCACAAAGAAGGATTTTTCTTATGAGTTGGAAAATGATCCATCCCTTGAGTTCCCCGACATCTCAGACTACCTGGTGCTGCAGACATCGTTCTACACGGACACACAGATGAAAACCTGGAAAAGCATGGAGGAGTACAACTTTTTATATGCGGCTGGGTAAAAGATCTGAGGATCAGGACACTACAAGATAAACGGCGGTAGACAGATCTCAGTGCAGGAAGAGTGTTTGTTAGCAGGCGCGATATTTACAATAAAACAGAAAGCAGAGTATTTAAACAGCATTATAAACATGGCTAGAAACAAACGTGACGATGATAATACTTTGCAAAGTCTCTATGAAAACAGCATCCATATCTGTAAGTACTGATTCCGCTCAAATTAGTATCAGGTGTTTTCCATAACGACTGGGTCCCAAGAGTGTGCACAATGTGCTCTGTGAGCATGCACAGCCGCTCAAGCTGCGCCACACTCAAGTGCACAAAGGCGTGACAGTCAAGTGTTTTCCTGCTGTGTGACCACAACTTTTAGCTCGTGTATATCGCCAAGCATCGGCGCCAAAACGCCTCATTTTCACCGATAACACCCTCGCTGTTGTGTGACCGTAGCTTAATGAGGCGGATATGACGTCCGGTGCAACCCAGCAATTGTACCCTACTATGAGTAAAAATTAGCTTCAACTTGGGGGGGAATTTGCGGCCCACTGGTTGGAAAACGTTGATTTAAGGTGCATTAGGTAAGATTAGTTCCCTCCTCCAAGATTAGGTCTCCAACAGTTAAATGGGTAAAATATATAAATTCGAATGATTTCACGCCCATGTTCGCAAAGCTCCGCCCCTAGGATTTGCATGGCCCATAGAAGAGGGTGTCAATAAAATGACTGATAGGAGACGCATCCAGATGCAAACAAGCATTCCAGACATGAAGTCTGTTTTTCAGACAGGTTTACTCAATGAATTTGTGCATTTTTGCTCAGGTGATGACTTAATCTGTTTGTTGTTTTAAACCCTGTTTTGCGTATTTTCCATGATATTTGCACAAAAAAAAAAAAAATCAACTGTTAGATTTTTAAGTAATGAAGAAGACCTGATGGTGGAAGCTGTTCTAAGAAAACAGTCCGTTATAATCAGCTGATGTGGCAACAATAACAATTTTTTCTTTAAGACTGATTTGTCATTTCACTTAAAGTTGCGTAACGTCCGTAACATCCTTATGTTATAGCGTCTTGTTAACAAGAAATCCAAAGCACAAAGCCGGACGTCCTGAATACTTTCCTGCGCTGGAAATCTTCAAGTTAAAGCTTTATCTCTGGTTTTTACAAAACACTGGCACTGGAGATTCCTTCCATAAAAAGTCCTTATAGAAAGCACTACCATCTCAATGACTACGTGTTTCTTTGTTAAATAGCAGCATGTTTATAAATCTGTTTAATGTTAGGATTAGATTATGAAGTGAAGCCAAAGAGGGGGGACATCAACACCACCACAAAGTCAGAGGTAGAGATGATGATTTGTGCAGTTACACTTTGAGTCCTGAGCCAGGTGTTTTGTTTCAGATTGGAAATCTTTCTAACAGTTTTTTTTGGCTCATCAGGTTGAGCCTGTTTTTTTTTTTTTTAAACCTATCCGCTACTTCAACGGCTGCATGACATCTCGTCTCATCTCGTTATCGCGGCTTCAGCTGTTTCAGCACTGGATACGCCCTCGAGGGCCAGGACTGACCATCTGACTCATTCTGATTCATCACAGGATGTCAAATAGAAACTCAGTCATGTTTTTCTATGCAGACAATCACGCAATACAACTCACATTGCCATCACCATCTGAGACTGAGAAACGCAGGCTGTTGTGCCAAGTGTGTCAGAAACTAATGAATGAAGAACTGAAACGACTGGAGCTTGAATTATGATCTAAACCTTGATCTCCAACATCTCACCGTTACAAACCTCTTTATCCTAGTGATAGTCATTGAATCATGGTGTCTTGTTTGTTTTTGGAGGAGATTTTGAAGACGTTTTACTTTACAGGCCGTCATAGATCCTTGGGGGGGGGGGGGAGCTCTGTGAGTGGGAATCATTGAAACGTCGAGCTAACATTATTGTTAGTAAAGGTTTATTTTTGGGTGAAAGGGTAGAGAGAGCGCTTCTTGGTGGTACTCGGTATTTTCATTGGTTCCATTGCCAGTATGATGACACTTTAAGTGCAGAATGATGGAGTTTTATACACGTGTTGTAGCTGGAATGTGAAATAGCTGATTGTAGCTGAACGGCTCTGCGCTATGCTGAGTGGACACCAGGCTTCCTGTTTGCTTGGGTTTATGGGCTCTCCGAAGCCCTGAGGTCACACACGCGCAGTCTCTGCATGAAAGCAGGAGCGAGTCTCCGGTTCAAAACCCATCCTGACTTTCTAAATTCATTGGTATCACTTGCTGCTGAAGAGGGAGGGAAAGGAAACTTTCTTTTTTTAAAGCTTAGTCAGAACTGATGAAAAAGGAACTGCGAGTTTCATATCAAGCTTTAATTTGTATTCTGGTTAGCTCCATTAAAGGGAAGTGACTTGACTGTGTCTTATGCTCAACCAAGACTATTTTTTGGGCTAAAACTATAAACGTGAATTGTCCAGAAGCTCTTAGTTTTCACTTTCAAGCTTAGTCATGAACTTTGTTGGTTTGGACACACTTTCTTCCCTGATTGACTTATCTCGGGTCATCAACAGATCCTGTTCCTCCCAACTTACTTTGCATTTAATATTTTTCAACCTGCCACGCCAGAGTGACTCGTGTTGCTGCCGCTGTGGTCCACGTTACAGCTGAAACATCATTATAAATGAAACCTAGTTTCCACCTTACTGCAAAAGTATGCTTCTGGGGGGGTTCTACTTGGGACCCTGTTTATTAGGGAAAACATGCTGTTGTGAGATTTTACATTTAAAAAAACAAAAAACAGAACTGTTTTTTCTAGTTTAAGTTCATAGTAGGAGAGCCTAATTTTAAAACTTCACAGATTATAGATTATTTTTTAAAAACAGAAGCTTGTGGTGAAAAGTAAAGGTAAAATTGGTGATGAAATCTTTGTACAAATGTCTCTTTGCGCATCCTTGTGTGTGTGTGAAAAAAATGGGTAATTCATCAGAGAAGCTAAAGTTATGAAATTATTAAGATTGCCGTAACTTGTCAGCTTGTTGATATCGCTAAGGTATGGAATCTAAGGCAAAATGTGCTGAAAACCATATTTAAAAATCATCACCCCAATTTTAGCAATGTTGCTTCAGAGACCTCTTGGTTTGAATTTTAAGAAATGAAAGTTCAGTTTTTTCTAATATAATTCCGTTACTGATTTTTCTTTCCTCCATAAAAGATTTTACATTCAGAGTTAAACATAGCCAATTTTTCTATGCATTTTTTTTTATTTTTTTTTTTACGGTCAAAAGATACCCCATACAGTGTGAAATTTTTATTTGATACCATTATCTTGAGTCCTGCAGTGAAAAAAGTTGCCACATTTTGTTGTGAAATGTAATTCTGTTACCGAAGAACTACCCTTATACATAATAAACAGAAACCAAAAGGAAACAGAAAGGTTCCCTCATGGTTTTCCTGTCTTAGAAAGATCTTTACTTCCACCAAGGAGACTATGTTTTTGTTGAGGTTGGTTGGTTTGTTTGTCTGCCTTTAAACTTGGTGCAAGGGTGTAGAACGGGCCAGATTATGGAGTGAATCTGAGTCACGTGGGGCGGATCCACAAATTTCGTTAAACTTTCACTCGCGTTTCAAGATGCAGCATTTGGTCTTGACCGACGTCTGCGCTGTCCGAGTGCCCTTCTGGTTTTGAGAATGAGTTTGAATGGCTCTAAAGCAGGCTAACATTAATAACAACATACAGTACCAGTTAAAAGTTTGGACACACCTTCTTATTAATTAAGTCACTTCACGTCTTAAAGTAATGATGGATGTTGTTTCTCTTTACTTAGTTGAGCAGTTCTTGACATGGATTACTACAGTTGTGGTGTGAAATAGGGCTGTTTACAGTATTTTTATTATTTACTGTTTGATCTCAAACGCGTTAAGAATGTAAGAAACTCGTCCATTAATTAACTTTTGACGAGGCACATCTGTTAATTGAAAAGCATTCCAGGTGACTACCTCATGAAGCTGGTTAAGATAATGCCAATAGTGTATAAAGTATCAATCCAGGTAAACAATGGCTACTCTGAAGAATCTGAAATATCAAACATTTTTTAAATACTTTTTGTTTACCACATACTTCCATATATGTCCTATATATTTAAAAGTATATGAAAAATACAAAATATGAAGCTGAAAAAGCAGAGCTGTTAGAAAAGCAAATGGGTAGGAAGTTGAATTTGGCATGCAGCATAGTTGGGGTTATACGGCACATTGCAGCTTGAAACATACCAGATTGGTCACTTATCAGTCACTTAGTGCTGGCTCTAGTACAGTGTTGCACAGCATAAAAAGAAGATGCTGTGGAAAACATGAGCTGACTCATACAACACCTGACCCCATCCTCCGTTCACAACAACATTCTTAATTGAATGAGTCATCTTACCGTATTTGTCTTCATTATGTCCACCAACTTTGTTGAAGATGGTTGTTTTTTTGCCTCCATTTGTTTGTTTGTTCATTCCCAACATAACTCAAAAAGTAGTGAATTGATTTTGATGAACTTTTGAGGAAAGGTGGGATATGGCTGCAGTAACATTAGCTGATTGCAGTAATATTAACTGATGTACCTTACATTGTCTTCCACTCTAGTTAGTGGGGACTGCAATGTTTTATAAAGGAATGTTTATAAAGGAGAAAGTGCACAATACAATGTAAGATGAACTGTTGCTTTCATATATGCCATATTGATATACCCAATAGGGCAGCACGGTGGTGTAGTGGTTAGCACTGTCACCTCACAGCAAGAAGGTCCTGGGTTCAAGCCCAGCTTTGTGTGGAGTTTGCATGTTCTCCCTGTGTCTGCGTGGGTTTCCTCCAGGTGCTCTGGTTCCCCCCACAGTCCAAAGACATGCAGGCTAGGTTAATTGGTGGCTCTAAATTGACCGTAGGTGTGAATGGTTGTTTGTCTCTGTGTCAGCCTTGTGATAACCTGACGACTTGTCCAGGGTGTACCCCACCTCTTGCCCATAGTCAGCTGGGATAGGCTCCAGCTTGCCTGTAACCCTGTAGAACAGGATAAGCAGCTACAGATAATGGATGGATATACCCAATAGATACAGTTTTTGACCCAAAGATCTTTTATTTTCCTTTAATTCAAATCCATTGTAACACTTTCAGGTCCAGGCAATGAGGAGCTGGGAGACAGTCGTGACCATTCCAGGTGCATTTTTATTTTTATTCGTCACCTTTTGATGATTTACTTTACATGTACACATGCACACAAACATGGTAACATGGCTCTTTCTCTGATTACTGGCCACTGAAAGACACAAAAGCACACATGGGTAGACAGATAGTAATCAACCATAGGTATAATTCATCATATGTTAACTGCTGGTTGACTTGACACTTTGCCATTCACAGCTGACACTCGACCACATCCTCCGCTGCCACATGCCTCCCCCACCCAACTCAGGCTGGGGAGCCGTCCAGCCTGCAGCTGACTTGCCCCCCGGTGGGAGAGATAATCCACCACCACCATGTGTGCCCATAACCTGTAGACCACCTCAAATTTAAAGGGCTGAAGAGATAGATACCAAAGAGTGATCCACGTGTTGGCATCCTTCATGTGGTGGAGCCACTGGAACAGGGCATGGTCAGAACATAGTGTGAAAGGACATCCTAGCAGGTAGTACCAGAGAGTGAGGACCACCCACTTGATGGCCAGACACATCTTCTCTATGGTGCTGTACTTAGACTCTTACATTGAAAGCTTGCAGCTGATTTACAGCACTGGGCACTCCTCCCTCTCTACCACTTGGGACAAAACTGCTCTCAGCCCTCTGTCCAACATGTCAGTCTGCAAAACAAAATGGAGAGAAAAGTCAGGTGAATGCAACAGCGGGGCCGCACACAAAACTGCTTTAATCTGGGCAAAAGCCTGTTCGCATGGCTCCATCCACTGGACCAGATCTAATGCCCCCTTTTTAGTGAGGTCAGTCAACAGGCTGGTGACATCCAAAAAATTAGGAACAAAACTGCCTATAATAGCCAGGCAGTCCCAGGAACTGTCTCACCCCCCTTTTTGGTCTTAGATCCCGGGCAGACCACATTTGCTGCAGTCTTATCAATTTTGGGATACACCTGTCCATGATCCAAGTGAAAGTCCAGATACCATACTTCCACACACCCAACTGCACACTTCTGCAGGTTTGCCATGAGTCCTGTGCACTTCAGTGACCTCAGGACAGCCTTCAGATGTTGTAAATGCTGCTGCCAGCCATTAATATAAATAATGATGTCATCTAAATAGGCAGTGGCATACGCACTGCTGGGATGGAGGATTCTGTCCATGAGATTCTGAAACTTTGCTATGGCCCCAAACAACCCAAATGGAAGGGTAACAAATTGGTGTAACCCAAACAGAGTGGAAAAGGCCATTTCTTCGTGGAATAATGGAGTCGAGGGGATCTGCCAAAATCCCTTCATTAAATCCAGTGTCAAATAAAATTGAGCTGCACCTAACCAATCATGCAGTTCATCAATGTGAAGCATCAGATATGCGTCAAATTTAGACACTGCATTGACTTTTCTATAGTCTACACAGAACTAGACCATTCCATTGGTCTTGGGAACTAAGATCACCAGGCTGCTCCAGTTGCTGTACAAGTCCTCAATTACCCTTATATGAAGCTTTGCCTTGAGGTCATCTCAAACCACATTTTCTTGGTGTTCAGGGAGCCGATATGGGTGGCTGCGCATCACCATGCCTGGGGGAGTCACTATGTGGTGCTCTGTGAGGTTACTGTGACTGAGAAGGGGCAAAAACGCATCGCAGAATTCCTCCTCCAAACTGATAACCTGTGCTCTCTGTAACAATGAGAGGTGATCTCCACAGGGGATGAGGGTGAATTGGGCTGCACCTTTTGGACTTACCTCTGCTCCCAGCTCTGCCCTCTCGGGAAATACTGTTGTCAGAGCCACAGGAACATCCTCTCTCCATGGTTTCAGGAGGTTGAGGTGGTAAATTTGATATGCATTGCCCTGTTCATGTGCCTGACCTCATAGTCAACTTCCTCAATTTGCCGTGCGACCTCAAAGGGCCCTTGCCACTTGGCGAGTAATTTTGAACTCAATGTGGGCAGTAAAATGAGCACTTTATCTACTGGTGCAAATTCCCTTAGCTATGCCCCCTATTATACAGCCTGGATTGCCATTACTGCACCTGTAGCAAATTCTCCTGGGTTAGGTGACTCGGCATGTGGCGTTTTACTCTCAGGTCAAGAATGTACTGAATTTATTTATTTATTTCCTTGCTTGGTGGCTTGCTTGCTTGCTGTTAGATGGTCCCTCCACCTAATTTTCCCTGCTGATCTCTAGGATGCCACGAGGTTTACAACCATACAATAGTTCAAATGGGAAAAACCCTATGAAGGACCTCTCGCACTAAAAGGGGGTTGAGCCATTTGTCCCAATTTCTAGTATCCCTGCAAATGATCTTATGAATCATGTTTTTGAGTGTTTGATTAAATTGTTGGACCAGCCCATCCATTTGCAGATGATAAACACTGGTACAAATCGATTTTCTCTCCAGTAATTTGTATAGTTCGTGACGTATACATGACCTAAATGTTATGCCTTGATCAGTCAGGATTTCTTTCAGAATCCTGACTCGGGAGATAACATGGAAGAGGGCTTCTGCAACACTGAATGCAGAAATGTTGCAAAGAGACACTGCTTCCTGGTATTGCATTGCATAATCCACTAAGACTAACACAAAGTGATACCCTCATGCAGATCAATCTAATGGCCCAAGGAGATTCATTCCCATTCATTCGTCTCACATCTGCTCCAGTGGGAAATCTCCAAAAGGATTCCCCAGAGAGAGTGTCATCATGATGCAGAGCTGATGCGGACGGCCCTGGGACCGTGTCCCCAGCCAACATTGCAGCAGAATTCCCCTGTCACATGCTACTGCAGGACCCATCCATAATGAGCTATTTAATTAATTTTCAAAAATCCTGGCCAATCTCTCCCCAGGGCCAGTGGATGGGTGAGACTCAGGCTAACTGCCACCTCCACACTGTGCTTTTCTCCCTGGAAATTAATAGTGATGGGCATTAGGGGATATTTGTGAACATCCCCATGCACAAACCTCACCTTCACCAACCATGCATTTCCTAGTGCCCCACACTGAATCAGGCTTTGATGCATGGAGGTCTGATTATAACCAGAATCCACCAAGGCCTGACGTGTACCCACTTGAATACTCTCAGAGATGCGGTACTTTCCTGTTCGACCAGGGTGAGCCTGTGGCATGTCAGGAATGTGAATCAGAATCCCTGCCTCTTTGTGGAAATGCTGATTCTGGGAAATCCCAGCCTTCCCATTGCACAGACAGTCCTGCCTGGGCTTTCTCCCAATTATGGTGGGCTTGGATGGGTCTACCTGTGGAGAGAGAGGTGGTTAGTGGCAGCACAGACAGAGAAGGAGAAGGGGTTGAGGAGACACCGGGAGAGACACAGGTTCAGGGAGTGGGTTTTGGGGGAATTGGCCTCCATTTCCACGGGGCTGGGGTAGGGGAAGGGTGAGGAGAGAGTGCGAGAGAGAAGCTATAGGAACGTCTGCTCTGGGAAATGCCACCAGATGGTCCTCTGTCAGCCGGACTGCCTCCTCTAACAATGCTGCATGGTCACACTACATCCATGTTGATATTTCGCTCAGCAGTACCACTCGATCAACAATGTCCTCAGCATTGCACTCATGAGTCAGCAACCACCATCAACAGGCGTCTCAGAGCCGTTGAGCGAAAGCAAATGGGTGGCCGACTTTGCTGTATATAAGTGTGCAGAAGCACTGGTGATGCTCTTCTGGTGCATGGCTAACCTGCTGTAGTATAGCCTGCTTCAGGTCCAGGTACTCCAGCATGTTGGTGACAGAGAGCTGCAGAGCCGCAGGCTGTGCTTCCCCTGAGAGGAGCAGCAATAGACGGGCCACCCACTGTGAGGTTGGCCATGAGCTTGCCTCCACAACATCCTTGAACAACTCAGTGAAGGCTTCTGGGTCGTCTTACGGCCCCATTTTGACCAGCTGGATGGGAATGCTGGCTCCTTGACTGGTTCAGACTCCATGGTGGTGCTTGTTCCTCATTCCCAGGTTTCATCATCTGTGTTACACTTTCAGGTTGAAGCAATAAGGAGCTGGAAGACAGGTGTGACAGTTCCAGGTGCATTTTTATTTTTACACTTCACCTTTCGGGAATTTACTTCACGCACGCACACAGACACACACACACACACACACACACATACGCACACACACACACACGCCATTCAGTAGCACAGCTGTCTCTCTCTCTGATTACTGGTCACTGAAAGACACAAAAGACACACATTAGTAGACAGCCAGTAATCAACCACAGGTATAATTTATCATATGTTACCTGCTGGGTGGCACGGTGGTGTAGTGGTTAGCGCTGTTGCCTCACAGCAAGAAGGTCCGGGTTCGAGCCCCGTGGCCAGC
>JAOANJ010000002.1:6359191-6370655 GCA_026413345.1 Ariopsis seemanni | reverse complement strand
CTAAATACAAAGTCAGAAATACATTTTATTTATCTATAAGTATCAGGCATGAGCATCTAGACAGGTAACAAGGAAGCCTGTTATTGTTATTATTTAAGGAGAAGGGGTGGGAGTTTATAAGTTATACTTCTCACTCCTTTTCGAATATCTATGTCTACGTATTATGTTTAAAGGTTTTGTTTTATTTTTCTTTTTATTATTTTGGTTTTCATATTCGAAATAAACACTTCAATCAAATAAATCAATCAAAATCAATTTTATATATCTTTTGACACAAAATACAAAAACAAACAATATGGAATATAGTCTATTTTATGGTAAAGTGTCACTGCCGTCTACTTCCTAAGGCTCCATTTGAGCAGCAGACTGATTTGGCTGTCACACACTATAATTGCTGACTGCAGCAAACAACCCAAATAAAACTAATTTTGACAATATTTTAATTATGAATTATGAACATGATGTACATTCTACAATGCAGTGAAGTTATGCCCGATGCAGTAAGCATATACTGTATATGCTAATTGAGCAGTGTGGATTTTGAGCATACTGGATATTTTACTATGCATTCATATGCAGTTTCAGAAAGAAAGAAAAAACACTGGTATTTTTCTTTATTGAGTTAACTGAATTTAATTATAAACACACACACACACATTTAATGAGCCACATTGTTTCTAATGCCACCTATTTTTCCCTGTTTGGTACTCTTGACATCCTGGCAACAAGGGTAAACTATTTCAATTCAGGTATTTATGTACAGTAGGTGTCACTCAACAAGTAGGTGTCTGGTGGAAAAGCTTTATTTTAGTCTTCAGTGTTTATGTGCATTTTATGTAAAACCATGCCTCTGTGTGTGTGTGTCAGGGTCTTACAGTGCTCCACGTGGCCGCTCAACATGGTCAACTAAATTGCTTGAAGCTGCTTCTGGAATCTTGTACTGTGGACGTGAATGCAAGATGTCCGCATGGCCGGACACCATTACACATGGCACTGAGCCCAGAGAGCAAACCAAACTCTCACTGCTGCCTCACATATCTGCTGAAACATGGAGCAGAGCCCAATGTGTACTAAAATGCATTTTATTCAATAACAGAACAACTGTTGTCATGGCATTGAAGTCAGTGTTAATTGCAGTGCCAAGGATATGATAAACATGCATGTGTACCAGTCTACATGCTCACACACAAAATGTGAAATCAGTGTATGTTTTAGTATGATAAAGTATTGGTGACACCAACTTTTTGAAATCAGATAAAAGGTTATCGCTGATGTGCTGCCAGTTCCACAGATGAAGGACTGACCCCACTGCACATGGCAGCAGCTGAAGGCCTGAGAGAGTGTGTTGAAGCGCTGCTTCGGGTTGGAGCAGACACTCACGCACGTGATAGCCGAGGACACACACCACTTCAACTTGCTTGCCTGTGGGGTCACAGGGTTGTTGCCAGGTAAACATCAAAGACATCAAAAGGCTTGACAGTCATTAGAGGTTTCATAATCTATCAGAAAATGTAGTGGCATTTTCTCATTAAAGTGTACCTGTAGTGAATTTTAATTACTAGCTATTTCAAAAGATCACGTAAGATACCAGTGGTTCCATCACATAACAGTCGTCATAAGCTCTTGTCAAGTACGTGTGAGTTTTAAGTCACTGCTCTGACAGTCAGGCATGGTCAGCGACATGTTGCCTCCTTCACGGGCTGTTCCAGCACCGGTAGTGATGCACAGTCGTTGGTTTGTCCGATTGTCTGGGCTGCAGTGGACTGGTCATTGACCCCGTGTTGCAAACACCAGTCTAAGATAACACATTATCAACCGATCTGCTCATAAGAAATAGAAGAAATATTTACACTTACTCGAGCTGATCCTTGGTTGGATCGAGTCGAAGTTTTAAAAAAAAAAAAAAGGCCATCGTTCATCATCAGTGATGATGATTAACCATTAGTACCATCCCTGTGTCCGAAATTGCTCACTTGTTCACTACTCCCTGTGAGTGCACTATATAGGGTGTAATAATCCTCGCTACCATTTTGGACAGCACTACAAAATGGCGTCCTCATTATATAGTGAGTAGGGAGCGATTTCAGACACAGAGCATGTGAATTGTTTGTTTGTTTGTTTGTTTTTTCAATATGAATGTGGAAGTGTGCGCTCCGGTGTGACCGAGTAAGGTGACAAGTTTTATGTTATTTAAAAACTATATTATTTGGCAGTGCGCACATAGGAAAGTATAAAGTTTGTCAATATGTTTATCATGCTTGTATGATAAATAACTCGTGAACATATTTATCTCAATACATGAATACTCTTTCTAAACCTGACGAGCTTCGCCGGTGAAGCTCTCGACCCCAAAGTACAACCAAATCTGCTTGCATATTATGCCATGAAATAATAGATATGTGCCATAAAGATCTATTACAAGTATTTAGATCTTTATTTAATCAACGTGTTCTGAAGTTACTTGACTGGGAACCTCAACCCACAGAACACTGCTTGTTTACTCACACCCGATAACCCGGAATCAACAACTGTACGCCACTTCCAGCCGGCAATGGTTGCTCCCTGTGGTTCTGCCTCAGCGGGTAATTCACGGAATAAAATTGCCCACAAAAGTGCTTTTACGGTGTTTTTTTTTTTTTTTTGACTGAATGTACACATCTTTTGTCTATAAGTAATACATAAAGCACGATTAATGTTGTAAGCATGACCAGTACTGGTCCAGTTTAAGCTAAGTTAAATATATTCATACAGTTTTGTTTTGTTTTGCTGTTTTAAGAATAATTTAATGAGGAGTAAGTTATTGTCAACGGTTGTTATATCTATGCAGGAGGCAGTTCAGCTGGACGGCGAGATCCTGCATGCGCTGTTGAAGCGAGTGTGTCCTATGGCGTATCGACACCTGGACAAGCACAAGATTGAGCCGGTGCTCTACATGATGGAGTGGTTCATGTGCGCCTTCTCCAGAACTCTGCCCTGGGCCTCGGTCCTCCGAGTGTGGGACATGTTCCTGTGTGATGGTCAGACACAAAAACATACTTGTCCTGCTTTTATTTCTGTGTGGAGTTGGTCTTGTTGAAACACCCCCCCTCTCTGTGCAGGAGTGAAGATTATATTCCGTGTGGGTTTGGTGTTGTTGAAGTCCATGCTGGGATCTCGGGATAAGCTCAAGGCCTGTCCGGGTCAGTATGAGACCATGGAGGTTCTCCGAGCAATTGAACCCAGATATATGCAGGAGGCTTTCTTAGTGCACCAGGTAACACACACACACACACACCAAGCACACCGTTTGTACCTTTTATTACGACCTCATCTGGCCGTAAGGCCAATGAGCTGTTGCCATGGCGTGGCGTCTGTCATCCATGATTCAGTTAAATTGTATCTCCTCTGCCAGTTCTCCACGGATTTCCATTCCGATTATTTTGTTTGAAAGAACTCATCACTCCACACAAAACTTGGTTGTTGTTTTGCTAACGAGTTAGTAATTGGGCCAAATTAATTAATTGTCCAGGTCTCTCACTAGAATTTTATTTCATTTCTCATCCGATTTCAGCTCCGATCGATGTTTTGGGTCGATCTTCCCATGAGGAACAAAACTTGGTCATTTGTTTGTTTGATTTTCCTGTTGTAAACAATTTGTTTGTTTTCAATGAAATTATATCTCCTCCCTCAGTTCTCAATGGATTTCAGGTCTGATTGTTTTATTTGATAGAACTTGACCTTTTGGACAAAACGTAGTCGTTGTATTGTCAATTTCTTGCTAGCAAATTAGTAATTAGGTCAACTTAACACGTTTTTCTTCTGACTAGAATTGTCTCTCCTCTCTCGTTTATCATGCAAATTCATTTCCGATTGATGTTTTGGGTCGATCTTCCTTTGGGGAACAAAACTTAGTCCTTTGTTGTAAATAATTTGTCGTGGAGGTTGGTCCTCTCTCACGTTGTCACATTTCAGTTCTGTTTTGGTAGTCGTGGTTGTTTTGATGGCAGGTAAGATGAGCTACTATGTCCTTGATGGTCTGGTTATTATATGGGGTGGGAATGAAGACCATTCTAATCCATCAGGTATATTTATACTTTTTAAAATAATTTTTAATTTCTACTGTAGATCCTGGAGTTGCAGGTCACTGCACGGGACGTGGAACGCGAGCACCGTACGCAGCTAAAGCGCTGGAAGAAGAAGCGCGGCGAGCCCAGCCGCAAACCCCCTCAGAGAATGCACAGTGCTCGAGCCATCATGGCCACCGAGCCTCATACACGCCATGACCTCCGCCAGAACCCCACCATTGTCGTCCAGTACCCATCAATCCCTGAGGAAAAGTCCGAGTCGGGGCACAGGAAGAAGAGAGGCACCTTGAAGAAAAACCAAGCCCCGTTTCCTAGCATCCCTAACCCCTACGCCCTACCTAGTGAGTCTAAACCTAGTGAGCTATTGGAAATTCCTAGTCAGCCTCTGACCACAGATGATCAAGATGTTGTTCCTCCAAGTCCACCATCATATCCACCTCCGCTCCCTATAAAGCAGGAAGATCAGCTCAGCGAGACAAACACTTCTACACAGCAACTCTCGTCCTCGAATTCCTCCCTCAGTCAGAAACCAGCAGAATCGCTCTCTCTGCAGAATCTATCACTCCATACCACCCCCACAACACACACACCACCCCCAGAGTGGCGTTCTCACCTGCTGGACACTCCTCCTGTCCAATTTCTGGAACCCGTCCCTAACCATGATGACCTCCCTAATAATACTGAAAACTCAGCCGCCGTTCTGGATCCGTCTACATCCCCAAGCCCAACACACAACGCACATGACAACGAAGAATCGACTGCTGGTCCTGAGGACAAAAACAGCACTCCGCACAACTCCACAGAGAGCATCACTGGCTCAGAGGACACCTACTTGTAACTCGCTCACTGTTGCCACCTGATGGCTTGGAGGAACAGGAAGCTGCAGAGCTGGGAGCAATATTTACATTAATTTTGTGTTCAGTCGCTTATTTGAATAGGAGCAGGGGTTTGGTTATTGCATAACCTGCACATTTATTCACTCTTAAACAAATTATTTAAAATTAAATGTACACAGTTCACCCCAGAGGCTGTCGAAGTGTCTGATGTTCACGTCGTCTTGAGTTTTACACTCAGACACCAAAATGCCCTGGATGATTGACTGGATTTGGGATGAGGGGGAAAATGGTGTAAATTTAACTCCTTTTTTCTTTCTTTTTCTACAAATTGTATTTCTCTTATTCACTATGGAAAGATAAAAAGGAACAACGAGAGATCATTTGAGGTCCAGTGATGTCAGAGAAAGTCCTGGGAAAACACCGTGTCTTCAGCATCTCGCACACTGCCATCTTGGTGTCACTGCGGTGCTGAGACTCATCCACCACGCTCGTGCTGTGGTCTACTCAGATTTCCTGTCCATTAATGGATGGTGTCGAGGACGGCTGACAAATTGTACGCTTTGCATCAGATGATCTCCAGTCACTATTTATATACCTAAAAAGGGCTTCAACTGCCAGAGTGTACTTCAGTAATGGAGGCTTAGACTCACACTTGCCATGTGGGACCCCCCACACACACGCGTTAAACAAAATAAATTCCTGGAACTTTGACATGCAAGTCCCAAAATCTGTTGGGAAGTGGAGAGACACTACTTTAGGACTAACTTTTAACTCTCAAATCCAGAGCAGTATTTGAGGTTTTTGTGTGCGAGGCTCTACGTCTGATGCTTTACATCCAAGTCGCCGCGTTTGAGGCTGTATATCCGAGGTTGTACGGCTGTGGCTCTGTGCCTGAACCTGTACATCTGAGGATCTACCTCCTGAGGCTTGACGTTTGAGGCTCCGCATCAGAGGCTTTGCAGCCGAGGCTCTTCCTTTGAGTCTGCTTTCTCTTACTCTCTTATTAGGTTCATGTGATGTCATTCTGACACAAATGAGGTCATTATAACACGTTTGTACGTTAACGGCGTTGGTTAGATCTGCACAGCGGGCATGTGCCAATATTCAGTTTTCATATCACTTTTTGTAGCACTACTGTGTATTTGTCACATTATATGGAATTATTTAAAAAAAAAACCTTCTTTAGCCCAACGTTTCTGGCATTCTTGAAACTTTTTGTCTGGTGAAATTTTAATTTGACTTTCCAAATGTGAGAATTTCTGAGCTCAGCTTAAAAAATGTGGCCTGTTTAGTAGGGCTAGGTGATTATGATTGCAATAGCTTGTTATTTTAATTAATTAAGCCACGTTTAAGTCAGTATGGTATCATTACTGCTTCTAAAATTGTATGATTTAATAATAAGGGATAATACGTTTCATAATTTCAAATTTTTTTTAATTGGTTGACTGTCCAGCTATTTTATACTTAAGTTATTCCACGAAATCAAGTCATACATGAGCTGATAGCACCAAGTCGGCTGTAAGCCATGTACGACGAGATTGAGTGGAATCACTATTTTAGTCTGTCCACATTCACTGGATTTTGAGAAACGGAGCATTTTTTTTTTGTTGCAAATTCGATGAATAAAAGCTTTATACAAAACATCCAACAAAATAATTTCCGCTTAGAGTGCAAACCGACCGGCACAATGATGGTAGCAATTTGTAGAAAATGCTATAATTCTTGAAAAATAAAAAAGTTCTTACCATCAAATACCTTTATTCCATATTTTGCTGCTTTGTATTTTTTCGGGCTTTGCTTTTGAGTAGTTTTTATTTCGTCCTCTGTTGGTTCAGCAACACGCTCTACCATTTTCTTCTTCTTCTTTAGGGTTTTTTGGCGGTTGGCAAACCAACTTAAAGGTACATTAACACCACCAACTAGGCTGGAGTGTGGAATAGGAGATATTTGGGGGGGGGATATATTCTTTTAGCTATTTCTGTTTCTTTTAAATACTTGATAAAGTGATATATCTGACTTGACGCACGCCACCATTTTTTTTTCTCACTATATATGAGCTGATATCCTAGTAGTAGATTAGCCAATCAGAGTGCACGATTGCTCATATCCAGTGAATGTGGACAGAATAAACAGTTGATATTTTTTTGCTCTCCTGGGTATTGATTGATTTTGATTTCAAAAAAGTCTTAATTCATAGGTTAATTATCAGATATTTAAACCTGGCACGAACGCTCAACCCAGTAATACTACATTCAGTTCAGTTCATTTCAACGTATAGTTATTCAAAGCGGGGTAAATTTTTTTTTTTTGTCATACACGTCTTGCCTCATGTACCGTATACGATACGACGTGATATATTTGTGCCGTAATTTTCCACCGCTATTCCAGAAACCAGCTTTTTCTGAACCGAATGCAGGAGTATTTTTATTTTTTTTGTAATTGTTCATGTGATATGTCGTAGAATTGATTATTGGCACATGTCTACTGAATAGCAGGTCTTTTATATGTTACAGTTTGCTCAGGTGGAACTGCAAACCATCTGAGAAAGGGAGAAACTCTTTGATGAATGGTTTTCTTGCATCAGCCACTAGAGGGCAGACTTACTTTATCCAAAGAAATGTACACACACACCACAAATATGCTAAAGTGCCTGAGGCGTCTTTACTCCTTCCAGCCTTCAGAAGGGAAACTCTAGAAATATGCATGCATATTAATTTGGCAGATTTTTTTACCCCTTTTATCCAAAGCAGCCCTAATTTTTGGATTTGGATTTCACATCCTTAACTATTTCATTCATCACGGCTCCATGATGATCGCAACAATCAAATAATAACCACATAATTTTCATTAACATAATCTTAACAAAGTGGCACGTCCTGTAAACTTTATGCGCAAAAACAAAAGTCAAACTGAGAACTTTATTGCTGATTGTCTTTCTACTTATGCAGGGAATTGTGTGGTGGAGGAGCTATATAATCTGATACTAATGATAAAGAGGTTGTTATTCAGCAAAGGAAAATGTATAATCGTCGATGTAGTATTTCACGTTTATGGAAGGAGTCTCCAGTGTCAGCGTAATGTTTTCTGTTACTGGAGCATCTTCAAGACGACATAACGTCACAAGGTGCATTTAAAAGAAAAAAAATTAATCAGTTTTATCTTTTTTTTTTTTTTTTTTTAATGGTTTTCTAGGTGTGCCAAGTTGAAAGCTGTATATCCAGATATCCCAGGAGTGCCAGAGATGTTGGGATAAATCCTGAATAAAACCTGTAACTCCTTAACTGCTGCTCAATTTGTTCTGGATTAGGTGTCGCGTGTTAAGTTGCCTTAAAAGAGGGGAAAAAAAAACCCTGCCAAATAAATATTTGTAAACGGTTTTGTTCATTGTTACACGTTACACTCATTCTTACATAACTTGTTAATGCGAGCTGTTACTTTATTTCTAATGGCTGGAGCTTTGTGACACTAGTTTGTGGTTTTTTTTTTCAGAGAACTTTTTATTATACACACTTTTATGAAATAATTATAAGAATTTACTACTCAAGAATTGAACTTTTATTTTGTAAATGTTCATAAAGATGTAGCTCTATTGTCTTACCTTTTTGTCAAAATTGAGTATATGATGATATTGCTTTCACTACCGTAACTGCTAAACCTTTAATAATTTGAAATATTATTATAAACTGTATCAGAGAAACAACTTTACTAATAATTAGATTTTTTTTTTTTTCCGAGAAGGACTCGAAATGAGATGCTGTGTGGGAGCAGAAATGCTGACTTCCCAGGAAGGGTCAACCTTAAGGGTGGTATTTGAATATTTGGGGAGATGTTCATAGTAACAATATGGCGAATATATTACATCGATTCTAAAAATCTGTTATTCTGTAGATGTTGTACAATCAGATGTCTCCTAATAAAAACAATAACCAGACGAGTTATTTATTTGTTTGTTTTTTTTATCTTGAGTGAGTGAGTGTGTGTGTTATGTAATGCTTTTGTGTTCATCTCTTTAACTCTGTTGTGGGAAATGATGAGCCAGAAGGTTAACAGGGTTAACTGCAATTTTATTCACAGCAGGAAAATTAGAGGGCACTTTAGTCTGCTTGCCTTTGAGTTTCAGGTATCAGTGAGGTGTGTGTTGGGGTTATTGGTGGGCAGGGGTCTACCCACAGTGGACAAAGATGATTAGCACAAAAGGCCATTTTCATGCCCTGTTCAAGTTGTATTATTTAAATCCATTATTAAAGGTAAAGAACTTAATGAAACATTATACTACAGCACTACTGAATTCTCCTTTCTGATTGGTTGGAAAGTGTTGACTGATTTCCTATAACAGCAGCTCTGACAATATTGCAGCTGCAAAGTAAATCAGTTTTATATTAACACACTAGTTCTAATAATTTATCGTTTCTAGGGTAAATGAAGGCTTGTGAGATTCACAGGGCGGGAGAACACCAGAGGTCCGGAGTTGCATAACCTGTAGAGTTAAAGTATAATGAGCAACAAGTTTATACTGTGCCTTTCACCAACCCAAGGACGCTTTACAGGAATGATGAACAGAACCAAAAGTGTGCGCGCACTGGGCCGAATGGATCAGGATCACAATTGACCAACACCTGATAATGCGTTGTACAGCTACAAAATCACGTTTTAACAGTTTGAAGCCTTCGGTCAACACCAGCCCCAAACCTCTGTGATCTACAGGGACCAATATAGAGGTTATGGACAGGTTTAAAAGAAACCACTGGAAACAAACGAATACTAGTGATCATTAAACAAAAACTGTAACAAACAGATATTTCTGATCCAGCCCTGGACCTCTGTGGTCTACAGTAATCAAGATAAAGGTTACTGACAAGTAATAAACTGCAAACAAACAGAAACTGGTGATCCTTCAACAAAAACTAAACAAATGGATACTGGTGATCCGTGAACAAAAACTGCAAACAGATACTGGTGATCCTTAAACAAAAATTAAACAAATGGATATTGGTGATCATTAAACAAAAACTAAACAAATATTGGTGATCCTTAAACAAAAGCTGTAAACAAACAGATACTGGTGATCCTTAAACAAAAGCTGTAAACAAGCGGATACTGGTGATCCTTAAACAAAAACTTAACAAACGGATACTGGTGATCCTTAAACAAAAACTAAAGAAATGGATGTTGGTGATCCTTAAACAAAAGCTCTAAACAAACAGATACCGGTGATCCTTCAACAAAAATTAAACAAATGGATACTGGTGATCCTTAAACAAAAACTAAAACAGATACTGGTGATCCTTAAACAAAAGCTGTAAACAAACAGATACTGGTGATCCTTAAACAAAAACTAAACAAACGGATACTGGTTATCCTTAGACAAAAGCTGTAAACAAACAGATACTGGTGATCCTTAAACAAAAGCTGTAAACAAGTAGATACTGGTGATCCTTAAAAACTAAACAAACGGATACTGGTGATCCTTAAACAAAAACTAAACAAATGGATGTTGGTGATCCTTAAACAAAAGCTGTAAACAAACAGATACTGGTGGTCCTTAAAAACTAAGCAAACTGATACTGGTGATCCTTAAACAAAAACTAAACAAACAGATGTTGGTGATCCTTAAACAAAAGCTGTAAACAAACTGATACTGGTGATCCTTAAACTAAAACAGGTACTGGTGATCCTTAAACAAAAGCTGTAAACAAATGGATACTGTTGATCCTTCAACAAAAAAACTAAACAAACAGATACTTCTGATCCAGCCCTGGACCTCTGCGGTCTACTAGACCAATATAGATGTTATGGACAGTTTAAAAAAAAAACTGTAGACAGATACTGGTGATCCTTAAACAAATCTGAGACCATGCAGATAGTTTTCCAAAACAGAGGCCCAGGTACGGTAATCCTTAAACACACCCGAGAACATACAGGTGGTACTGGTTATTTTTGAACACACTTGCCAACACACACAGGTACAGGTGAGCTTTTTAGGCACTGGAGACTGCTGAAGAACATGCAGATAAGTGTGAGCTTCATGCACATTTTTCCAAAACACAGGTACAGGTGATCTCTTAAAACAAAACCCAAACCAATCCTGGACTGCTGCTGATCTTGAACAAAAATTGTAAACAAACGTGTACTGGTGATCTTTAAACCAGAACTCTAAACAAACAAATGGGTACTAGTGACCTCAAAACAAATAAAGGTACTGGTGATCTTTCTTTGAAAAACAAACCTCAAATCAAATGGATACTATAGATATTTGAATCAAAAACTGCAAACAAACAGGTACTGGTGAAATGGGCAAAAATATCTGGGTGTTTACTTTTCATGAACTCTGACACCAGGGGTTTGTTCATCACAGTGTGCAGTGGAATGTTCTGGTGAGTGACGAGGTCCTCATATCTGCCTTTTCAGCGTTCATGTCCATGGACTCAACTGTCTTCCGCTCAGGTAGATCATTTCATTTGTCCGGCACTATTGCACCAACAGCGGCATGGGTGGTGTAGTGGTTAGCACTGTCGCCTCACAGCAAGAAGGTTCTGGGTTCGAGCCCAGCAGCTGACAGGGGCC
>JAOANJ010000002.1:5727429-5738873 GCA_026413345.1 Ariopsis seemanni | reverse complement strand
AGTAGGCTGGGACCGGTCTCTTAAAGGTGATAATTAATCCGGCCCCAAATTAATTTAGAAACTCAGATCCTGACAAAATATGCTGATGATGTCATTCTTCATTACCAAGCTAAAAAATTTGGTGCTATCACCACCATGTCTCTTTTCTATGACATGGTGTTTAGGGAGTTTCACAGTAATGGGAGTGAATACTTATGCACTTCCAAGGTTGGGGTTTTTATATTGGAAATACTCTTGCAATCTGTTTTCTTCCCACTTTAATATTATGGGATGTTTTTGTAGATTTAACCGCAAACAAGTGCATAAGGTTGGAACGCTGTAAAAGGTGGAAGTAGTGAAAACATATATAAGGCACTGATATACCGTATATTTTTTAAAAAGAAGCATAATTCAGATTTTATAATATTTTTTTCAAGCTTATGTTTTATTTCGTGACATCTTTATTGTTACTGGTATAAGATCAAGACTTTTTATCATAGTATACCTGCATACTGATATATTGTCACACCCCTAGTTTAAATGTAAGCTGTGTTGGTTTGACATTGAGAGATATTGTATAACAAGTTACCAGCTGAAGTGCTTGAGCTGTGATGAGGCCGCTTGGGAATCTCATTTAAGTGAGCAACTCTCATTTAAATGAAACGATTATTCCACTTTTGGTTCTGTTTGTCTCATGCTTCTACTTCTGTTCAGTTTCGCTTTCGTCAGTGTTGGGAAGATGATCTGAATACATGTCTCCTTTAGGCATACTGAACATGCTCCACAAAACATGACCGAGCAGCTTCAGTTGCTGAAATGGTTCTCTGAAAACACCAAGTGTAAACATCTCCAGCAATAAGTTGGTGTTTTTCTCTTTTGTCACCTTTTTTTGGCATCATGTCATTTTGATGACTTCGTAAAAAGTGTCTGTTTGAGAAGGGTTTAATCGAATCGTATGAAAATCTTTGTATATCATGACTGCATTCTTGTTTGCAAAAAAAAAAAAAATGCAAATTATTGCAGTTAATATTTAAATAAGTGTTGTCTTCTTTTTTTAAGAGCATCAGGACGTTTTTTTTTTGTCATCACTGCTGCAGTCAGTGTGTAAAACTTCCATCTTCAAATGAAAATTGTCCATGAGCTTTTTTTTCTCTGTAAGAACAAGACCAGGCATGCCGACTTTACCTGACATGACTGCTGTACTTATTTAAGGAAATCGCCATTCGGATATTTGGGATATAATTTGATTAATCGGTAACGACATGACAGTTGATATGTGACTATAGACTATAGAATCTAATTAAAGCCTCAGTACATTCAGGCATCAGTTCATAAATGGTGGCTGTGGAGCTTTTGTCTTCTTATCTCATCAATCTATAAAAATAAATACTCTGTAATAAAAAGCATAATTCACAGTATTCAAATAAATTAAAGAAAGGCAGTGATTTGCCTTAAGTCCTTCTAGGGATGATGCTATAAGCTTGGCACAGCAGGATTTGAGAATTTCCTCTTATTCCTCTCAAGCTCTGTCAGGTTTGATGGAGTGTGTTGCTAGGGGTACTGGCTGGACATTTACAGACTTGTTGCAAAGCCAGTCCTCCAGTTTTTTTGCTGTGTGTTATCTCGGAAGGAGCATTTGTCCTGTCTGAGGCCTTGAGCAGGTTTCCCTCAAGGATTTCTCTCTTAAGCCGTTCATTTTTCCCTTGAACCTGACAAACCTCACAGAAACATACACATCATGATGCAGCCACCACCGTGCTTTTTTTGTTTTGTTTTGTTTTGTAGGGTGTTCCTCCACGTGTAATGCTTGGCATTTAGGCCAGAGAAGTAATTCAATCATGGCCTTAAAGTCCTTTATGTGCCTTTTGGCAAACTCTGTTTCAGCTCTCATGTGACTTTAACTAAGTATCTGGTCTTCGTTGGTGGAGCTCTGCCGACATTTTTGTCCTTCTGGCAGATTTTCCCAATTGTACACGGGACCTCTGGAGTTCCTTCAGAGTGATCTTTGGTCATCTCTTTTCCTCTTTAAGAAACTGGGAAACCACTGTGTTCTTCAAAGCTGGAGACCTTCCCCGTATCTGACGTCCATGCACAATTCTTATGACCTTATAGCTTGTTTGTAAACCAAATACCATTGGGTAATTTGTGAGTTGGTACGCAGTGGAGCAGAATGTGATTGGAACAGAGGGTGAAGAGCCACTCGAGTAGGTAGTATCAGAGGATGAAAACCACTCACTTGATTGCTAGACACTCCTTATCAATGCTGCTGTAGTTCATTTCACTCGCAGAGAGCTTCCAACTGAGATACAGCAATTCAGGAGAATCCAACAGAGACCTCCCATAGAAAACTGCCTCAACATGATCAATCAAGGGGCCAGTGACACCAGAATAGTTGGATTAGAAACTATGAGACTAGCCAGTCAGCCCCAGGAACTCTCTCACTACCTTTTTAGTATCAGTCAGGTTACACTTCACTGGTGACTTGGGGATGCATCAGTCCATTACGTAAGTTGAAGCCCAGAAACCATCATTATAACCACCAAATTGCACTTCTTAGCATTTAGCTCTTCTTAGCATTCACGTTGAGTTCTGTCTGTCTCAAAGGTCTCTGGAAAACTCTCAGGAAAACTCTTATACAGCTGTATGTGCTGTAACTGAGATATGGTAAGTTACACTGTTAGGAAGAGGAATTTAGTCCATGTGCCCTTTAAACATTTATGGGTTCCTCCCCAAACATGTGTGACCCAGACAGTTTTCACAAGTCAGAGACAAGGAGCCATTAGTCAAATCCAGTGTTGATTAAAAACAAGCAGTATCCATTTGGGGGTGGCACCGTGGCGTGGTCAGTACTGTCGCCTCACAACAAGAAGGTTCCAGATTTGAGCCCAGTGGCTGACGGCGGCCTTTCTGTGCAGAGTTTGCGTGTTCTCCCCATGGCTGCATGGGTTTTCTCTGGGTGCTCTGGTTTCCCCCACAGTCCAAAGACATGCGGTTAGGTTAACTGGCTACTCTAAATTGTCCATTGATCAAGCTTGGAGAGGAATGGGCTTGGCCAAGTTGAAATGCCCTAGACACACCAATGATGGACTGCTAAAATGTCATCAGTGGTGCTCCTACAGCCCTTGCTGGCTATGGGATGAAGAAAAAGAACATCCAGTTGATCAAGCAGTTCCTCAATGGAAGGCAAAAGATAAGCATCAAATTCAGACACCCATTTCTAGAAACACGTTTTTGTTTTCTTTAGACAGGCTGTGCAAAACTTCCCTGGGATGTCTCGATGTAGCATTTTATGAATTTGGCATGACCAGGAACGCTCAACTTGAAGCTGAGCAATTGGTGCTTCCTGGAATGGGCAGAGTTGGTGTTCACAGGGAACTGGGCCAACTCTTTCTCTCCAGAAGTGTTCCTGCCAAAGGTTCCTGCCACTTGATGAGTAATGTAGAGCTTTTGGGGGGGGTAAAATGAGTACTTTATCTTCTGGTGTAAATTCTCACAGCTGAGTGCCCCTCTTGTACGGCCAAGACTGACAAATGGGCCTGGAGCAAATTTTCCTGCATTCAGTGAACCAATTTGTGGAGTAAAGTACTGAATTTAATTTTTTGCATCTTCTCCCAATACTCACTAATGGCATCTAAGAGTAAAGAGGGGAGAAAGCACCTTCCTTGGATATGTCACAAGGCAGTCCAGCTGACTGATCTGGTCTGGAGTGTCACTGGACCCACTCTGCCATTATCTGCTTCATCATCACATTGATTTTGGCCAGACTTGCTGAGCATCAAAGGCCTGCAACAGTTGTTAGTGCTGCTCAGGAGTCAGGCCAACACACTGTAGGATACCTGCTTATTCTCCTGGACCACCCTTCCACAGACATTGCTGAATTGTGACAAAATGGTCAAGATGTGCCAACTTTAGGTTGGGAACTTGTCTTAGCCGGTTGGGTTGGGAATTCTGCTAGCCAATACTTGTGCATGAGGGGATACCACAAGAAGTTCAATTTGACAGAAATATTATGCTCTTTTTGTACGTATTTATAAATTTTTTAGGTGCACACCACCATCTACTGTACGTATATGTCCATGAAGGACAATGTTTGGCATTCCAGTGCAAAAGAAGTCAAGTGAGACCAGATGCATCGCTGCATCAATTAAATCAAACTTAGATTTGAAGATGGAAGTCGATTCAAAATGTCTCGCTCAAATGACTGACTTTCAAACTGTTAGAATAAATTGATGCTGGCTTTTCATGAGATCATCACTATAATGGTCTCCTTTCCCATAATATACTTGGCACACAGTTTTTCTTTCTTTTTTTTTTCTTATGTTACATTTAATATTTTCCCCTGCATTTTTGTCAAGACCTTTTTAAAAATATATGTTTTATTTACCATTTATCAACTCATTCATGTCTGGATATGGAATTATCTTTTAAGGATTTTCCTATTAGGTCATTGCCCTCAGTTTGAGTAGGTCCTGCATTATGCAATCCTCCTTCAAACCCATCTTTGGTATGGTCCATGTGTTCCTGACTGATTCCTTCCACAGATTCCCGCCCGCAGCATGCCACGCCCGTCGCAGAATGAGACTGCATGCTTTGCACTTCAGCCACAGCCTCTTGGAACTAATTCTGTCTTTATTTTGTCTTTTCTTTTTTCCCCAATTTTGGTTCTCATTTGCGCACGGTCGTGTCTTCTCTGCCTGTTCTAACAACTTCAAACTAAACTCCAAACTTCAAATTAAAAAAAAAAAACAATTTTTGAATTTAATAAATGGAACAAACATGTTCAACAATGGATTTTGCCTTTGCCGCTGGTACTTCATTAAAGGCGTACTACAGACGCCAGGACCTGATAGAGGAGCAGGATAGCTGTAACTGGGACCTGCAGCGGGAGGTGGTCCGCCAGCGCTCAATGCGCTCCCCCAAGCGCCTCCACAGCATCCCTGAGGTGGCTGAGGAGGAGCAGGAGGCCGGTGCTGAGCAGAAAACATGGAAAGAGGAGAAAGCAAGAGAATCTGAACGGGTGTCTGCACGCAGCCATATTCTGAAGCAGTTCCAGCGGCGCCAGTGCTTCTCAGCAGACGACAGAACCTTGACTTGGAGCAGCAGGCAAAACACCAAGAGCCCAGATAGTGGCCTGGACTGCGGGAGCGAAGATGAGAGCTCACTGGCCCCCCGCAGTGGCTGGAACTGGCATTGCAGCAGCAGCATCCACAGCGAAGGCCCAGCAGAGCGCCGTGCACTGGCGACAGGCAGGAAGAGGACGCTAACACGTCAGTGTGGCATGGAGGAGGATTTCCTGGACACACCGGGTGACCTGAGGGAGTCGTACCACCACTACTACCGTCCAAATATTTATCATCACCTTCACCATCTCCATCGGCCTCGGCACAGGTTCCGGAGCGAGAGCAGGCTGAGCGAGGTTGGCAGGAGCTATAACAGGGACATTAGGGCTCACTCTGTGGCCAGACTCAACAGAGCTGTGGATGAACCTCTGGTGTGTGTCTACAACCCCCCCCCCCTTCTCTTCCTCCTCTTCTTCCTCTTCCAGTCTCCATCTCTCACTCCACATCATCCACCAACTGCTTTGCTCCCTCGTTGACAAGCAGTTAAACCATTCCTCTTTTCTCACTGTTCTGCCTCCTCATTCAATGGGTCCATTTCCCTGTATTTTTTCTTTTATTTATTTATTTTTTCAAATGTTTAGAAGTTTCAAAAAAATGCTTCATGGTCATTTATTGGTTGGGTCAACTGTTTTTTTGTTTTTTTTTTTTGCTTTTTTGTATCATGTGAATTCCTTACTAGAATGTGAAGTGAGTTTTCTTTTATGGACGTGTAGATTTTTTTTTTTTCAATTACCTAAAGGCCATTTCTGAGTGTTTCTTGTTCCTATGGATTGTGAGCAGCCTCTTGTATCACAGCGACAGTCCAGCATGAAGAGATCAGGCTTCGCCAGTTGTTCATGCAGCGCACACACACAGAAATTTAACTCTTCCATGCTCCTTCACAACCAGTCTTGAAGTGCAGAAACATATTAATGATGGATCAGTAGATTTCTTACTCCTTAATGGTAAGAAATCTACAGTACGATGTTTCTAAGCTATTCCTTTACACCAAGTCACAGACAAAATTCCTGAACAAAAACCTAAATGGTCTTTAGCTAAACATCTGGTTTGAAACCCTACCCATGTTGTTGTTGGGGTTTGTTTTCAATGTTTCTGTTCAATGTTTTTGATGAGTTCATCCTCCTTGTTTTTTGTTTTTTTTAATCACTAGCAGTAAGCATATAGCTAAACTATTGTTTGTAAAAGCATAACATACCTGCTTATATTTGGGTTTAGTTATGGGTGTGGCGTCATTTTATAATTCTGCTTTTTCATAAGCTGAATGCTTTAATGTCTACATTTGAAGATTTTAGGGAACTCTTCCTCCATGGGACGCTCGGATCGACTGGAACAGTCCAGCCATCGGACGAGTCATGGATGTCCTCCGCCTCAGAGAAGGCCCATGATGGTTCCTTCCATTGGTTAGTGAGGTCACGTGCTTTGTGGGATAAGCCCTGCCCATCCCCTTTCTCTTTAAGATTTCCATTGTCATGAACTTTTCCCCTGTTATGTGTTTACCGGCATGTCATTATTGGCATGGACTCTATGAACAGCACTGCTTGATTTACTGATGAGTATCCTGTTTGACTCCGCCATCTGCTCATATGCTAATCAGAACAGCTCCAGCCTTGCTGTTTTACTCATATGTAGCACTTGATGGCAGATCTGGGATCAGTTTTCTTCTAACAGCTCATGATGCTAAAGGTTAGCACTCATGTACGAGGCAAACTGATCCTACTACCGGTACATGTCCACTCTGCTTCCATGCCTCTTCTTGATCAGACAAGTGGTGAGTAGAGAGGTGTAGCTGTAATGCTCTGATTGGTGTTTCCTTAGAGATCACAATGGAGAATAACAGTGAGGGGAGTGAGGGGAACCTCTCACCTGTCAAGGATGATGTTTACTATGGCAGTGTAGCGCGCCGCAGGAAATGCCCACCACTACGATCAGAGGAACGATATGGTACGTGCAGTGCAAAAGAGCGACAGATACAAACGAAGATAAGACCAGATATTAAACCAGACAGAAGCTTGTAGTTATGGGTTGCTGTTGGCTCCTAAACAAAGAGCTAAGGAGAACCAGTGCTTGGAGGGCTGGCAGCTCAGAATTTGCAGTGTGTAAAATACGCCTCAGCCCTCCATACATTTTTTTTTTTTCGAGGTTCTTTCTGTTGAGTGCTGATAGTGAGAATAGTGCGACTGTCCTCACCTTTCCTGTGTGCTCCTATGTGGTCTTTAAAGCCCAAACAGTGCTTTCCTTTCTGATTCCCTCTCTCCCTCCATCTCCACCATTTTTCTCCCTCCTCTTACCCATCCTGTCCAGAAGTGCCCTTTCTAACCGTGCCTTGGCATTTCTGCACTGCGATTCATAGCTTATGTTGCATGAACATCCTCCTGCATTGTATGTGTTACTTCATTCTTAAAAATAAAGGTTCCAGAAAATACGCAATGCCACAGACAGCAGTTTCCTAAACCTGGTCCCGGAGTAGATAGTGTCTTACGTTTTCCCTGCTCGAACACACCCACCTCAACTCAAGAAGGGCTAATAATTGGCTTATTAGTTCAATCAGGTGTGTTAAAGAAGAGAAAGCACTAAAATGTGCAGGACGGGTCGTTCTCCGGGAACAGGGTTGGGAATCTGTGGAATTTTGATTCCTTAAAGAATCGATCTCATGCCTATGAATAACTGTGTGGTTGATGACTCTTTAACCGACGTTTTGTTGTAGCCACTTCTTCATAGCATGGTGGTCCTCGAGTGGTACAGCTGGTAGCTTCACTCCTGACCTGAACTTGGGTTCTATCTGTGTGGATTTTCGCCTCTGAAAAACATGTTGTAGGTCAATTGGCGACTTTAAATTGCGCCTGGGTACTGGTATCCGGTGACAAACTCCTGAGGCTCCTGAGCATTTGTTGTAGCTTGGGGTCGATTGCGATTTTGAATCCTGATGTCACAGCCTTCCGTGGCTAGGAGCCAAGAGAACAAAATTCGCCATGCTGTCTGGGTAGGAAGGATGGTATACCGTACACCCTCTCCACTGCCACTCACTGCGACACCGGCCAAACGTGAGTGTCCGCGAGCTCATGTGTGTGGAAGAGGGTAGATAGTGCTTTCCTCTGAGTGGCTTACACTACCCTGTGGAGATACAGTTGGCTGGTTTCAGGTCTCTCGGATCGATAGAGGAGAGTTTACGGTACAAGTGACCAAATTTGGGCAAAATTGAGGGGAAAATCAGAAATACATAGCTAAAGATTCTTTAATCAGCCAAATAATATATCTTCTGTGGTATCACTAAACAATTATTTCTTGCACCTTTATTTTTAAGAGTGTATCAGAGCTGTTAAAAAGACCAACAGCTGAAACAGGAAAAGTAGGGTTTAAAGACAGGTCAAATAGTGGTGCTGTAGTACAGATGGTATTAATTTCAGTATGGTGGAACCATCTGTAACTCAGATGGTTTCATGGTTCTTCCCATCCTGAACACTGTTTATGATGTGTCTTCTTTTACCCGCGTCATCACCTGTAAAGTCTGTTTTTCTTGACCGTGACACGTCGTAGCGGTTTCATAGCTGCTATTACGTCTTCAGTAGTGGAAATATTCAGGGACGACTCCTGGTTGTCACTGAAATAGCTCTTGTCCAATTAGTCAAACGGTTGTGTCTCAAAGATTAAAGATTAATTAATGGATTACTTCCATGTTCAATTAACAGCAAGATGATGGTGAGGGATGTAATCTGTTGCGCTTTTTTTTAATCTTTTTTATTCTTTTTTTACACGCATGGTTACTATGCATGCTTCTCAGTTTAAGATTTTTCTGTGATGCACATGTGAGTGTTAGATTAATGCAATTTTCCATTTATCTCAAACAGACTTGACAGAGCAAGACATGTTTAGTGTCTGTAATTAACAATTATTCCACAAAACCGAGTCGTACATGAGCCGATAGCCGACGAGACGCGTAGCACCGAGTTGGCTAAAAGACATGAACGATGAGATTGAGCGGAATAACTGTTTTATTCAATCCACATTCACTGGATTTTGAGAAACCGAGCATTTTTATTTTTTGCAAATTTGATCAATTAAAAACTTCATACAAAATGTCCGACAAAATAATTTCCGCTTAGAATGTAAACAAATTGGCGAAATGACAGGAGCAATTTGAGAAAAATGCTATTATAATAATTCTTGAAAATAAAAAAGATACGTTCTTACCATCAAATACTTTCATTCCATATTTTGTTGCTTTTTTTTTTTTGTATTTTTGTTTTCGAGTAGAGTTTTTATTTCGTCCTCAGTTGGTTCAGCAACACGCGCCGCCATTTTCTTCTTCTTCTTTAGGGGTTTTTGGCGGTTGGCAAACCAACTTAAAGGTGCATTACCACCACTGACTGGGCTGGAGTGTGGAACAGGAGATATGGGGAGGGAGTATATTCTTTTCGCCATTTCTGTTTCTTTTAAATACTTCATAAAGTGATACATCTGACTTGATGTGCTCCGTCATTTTGTTTTTCTCTCCTCACAGGATATGAGCTGATATTCTTAGTAGTAGAGTAGCCAATCAGAGCGTGTGATTGCTCATATCCAGTGAATGTGGATAGAATAATGAAGGTTATTTCACTCAAAATGTTTTCTGTAAATATCCGCCTCAAATCAGAGGCTTTTTTCTTCGAACAACCTGAACTCAACTGCACCTACGACGCCTAGCTTCTCAAAGTCGGAACGTGGAATTTTTTGCGAGTGATGTGAACGATGATATTGTTCCACTTGGAACTTAAATTTGTTTCCATTACTTGTTACCTCCAGTGCAAAACTAAAGAAGTAAACTTTGGACCCCAAAGACGTTCTTGCCTGACCAACTACGTTTGGGAAAAGTGGAAAAATTCATTTTCAGTGACATTTTTTTCTATACTTTGCTACTTTGTGATATTTTTATATCTATTTTTAAACAAATATTAGGGGTTTTATGTTATTTTCTTTGCACAACATATTCATTATGCATCATATATTCACTTACGTTTCTCGGTAATGCTAAAAGACAGTGGTGGCAGTCTGGTTCTGATTCTGAGAGTAGCAGGAACTGTGCATTTGTTGTTTTTTAGGCAGTTACAGAGGACGGGACAGACGCTCACCAGACTACTTTGACGAGTCGGAGCCGGACAACCTGGCGAGGATTTTTGTAGCTCTGTTTGACTACGACCCCCAGTCTATGTCCCCAAACCCTGATGCAACAGTAGAAGAGCTTCCCTTTAAAGAGGGCCAGATCATAAAGGTGGGCCATGACGTTTTCGTTATGTGTCCTTGTGCTTGATGTAGATCCTTTAAAAGCTGGAGAATAACACATGCCTTCGTTTTGACATTTACTATCTAGAACCTATGCCTTGCTATTGCTCCGTTCACACTTTTGTGAATTGAGCATTTTATGCACCACCTTTTGAGAATCATGGCATGAAAAATCAAGCAAGCTTGGCTATCTGTTTCAATTCTTTATATTTTGCAATTTTTTTCTATTCTGCTCAGTTGTTTTACTTCTTTTCCTGGTTTACTGCCAATTTTGTCACCTTTTCCTCCTTAGGTGTTCAGGCAAAGGAACTTCTCGAAACATCTCAACATCATATCTTTTTCCCTTTCATTGCATTCTGTGTGATATGCAGCGTCCTATTTTGTCTCCTCTTTTCTGCTTGTGGTGTAGGTGTTTGGAGAGAAGGACACAGACGGGTTCTACAGAGCAGAAGTCTGTGGCCGGAGAGGTCTCGTCCCCTGTAACATGATATCTGAGATCGAGACAGAGGACGGCGAGATGATGGACCAGCTTCTTCAACAGGGCTATTTACCACTCAACACACCGGTCGAAAAAATCGGTACATTCACGTTTGTTCTGCTCTTTTAGCTTTTCCTCTCTGATTACCATCCCTTACCTGCTTCTTTATCTTCTAATTTGCTTGTTTTTCTATCCTCAGACCCTGAATCATATCTCTTTGGTATAAAAGTAATGATCTGTCCAATCCTATGCTTGCCTTGCATTTTTCATCCTCCTCTCCTTTCCTCTCCTTTTCTTTTCTTTTCTGATTTCAAGTCAACTGTGATCGGTTCAAAGACGGCCGCTCGCTAAATCGCAGGTTTCGGAAATCCAAGAGAGGTTTGTTCTCCCTCTGAGCTCTTCTCTTCTGGTTTTCTCAACCCTCTATCACTCCATTCCTTGTTTTCCAAACCGAATCCCAATGTGAAAGTGCCACAAAAACATTGTTCTTCATCCATCCCATTGTTTGTACCTCTTATTTAAAAGTAGATGGCGTTTCGATTTCATAAAATCGATGAAATTTAGTTCCCTCTGAAATTTGGTCATTGTGATATATGTTTATTTCTGTAATA
>JAOANJ010000002.1:5491653-5503539 GCA_026413345.1 Ariopsis seemanni | reverse complement strand
GTGCATTTATTGATATAGTGTGTGATTATTCCAGTATTATTCATTAATTATAATTGTTTATTCTTGATATGTTTGTATAATCAGTAAAGTAACATTTTGTGTGAACACTTTGGGATGTGTATATGATCAGATCTTGCTGACTGGGTGCAGGTGCTCTGCTGTGTGCATTAGAACTGTAGACTGAAGGGAACATGCAGTCAGTGTACCTCATGTAAACTTCTGAATCAACTCCTCGTGGCATTGTCAAGGTGTTCTGAATTTACCGTGGGGTGAAAAACTCCATGGTTAAAGTGACGTCCTGTTTATTTTTCAGCTCTTCACGCCACAGAGTGGTCATCTTGATGAAGGGATTGATGATCTCTCAGACAGTGAGGAGAGTGTCTTCTCCGGGCTTGAAGACTCTGGAAGTGATGAGAGTGATGATGACGAAGAAGAGGCAGAAGAAGTTTATTCTGCAGAAGAAGAGGTGGATATTAATGAAAATGGGAAGAGCATGAATGAAGCAGAAAGTACCAAGCCTTCCACCAAGGCTGTAGGTAAACCTCAGGTATGGTCCGTTATTTTCAAATAATATGATGAGTTATACTTTTCTCAGTATTTTAAGTACATGATGGCATACAAAAAAAACCTCTGTTTTGGCTTGAGGCTTGTATATAGGGTAGCACTTTTCACTTTCTCACGGAGGTCGTACCAATCAGAGGAAATGTTCAGACCGTAGCTGTAGTGGGTGAAGGAGAGAAGAGTGGAGTAAATGTTTCTCTGATGGATTAAACGGTTAACTCACTGAATAAACAGGATGGCCTTGTAAAGTCCGCGTCAGTCAGCTTGATCGTACAGAGAAGAGTCTTGACTGCAAGTGTTCCTTGTATCTTGAAGGAGGTTGCGCAGTGCTAGAGTGTTGAAGGAAATGCACTGGTGAAGCTCTGCTGCTGGAGTTCTTCCGTTTATAACTTTTTTTTTTTTTTTTTTAAATGTCCATCATTGGCTCGGTCTGCCTCCGGCAGGTTGTCGTTGTGTCTTCCACAATGGCAATAAAACTAAATGATTCTCGCAGGTGTTTTGAATCCTGTATGAACCAACGCTGCCTGGAAGCCCCGCCCTCTTCCCTTCAATCTCATCAGCTCTCAGCTATTGGCTCCGTGGTGTGTCCTCACTTTCTGTCAAAGTAAATGGAGATTGTTTGAGTTCATTAATATGAAACAAAATCTGTCTGGGTGTGTTTGAATTAACGATACACGCAACCATAAATATTTGCACAATGATAAAGTGAATTATTTTAGGTGTCTATCACAGTGTTTGGGAATCATACTGCAATTAAAAAACGCATCACTTTGGTTTAATGTAATGGACTTTGGGTCTAAGTCAGGTGAATGGTGTCGGAATTACAAGCCTTTTTGGATGTTCTCCCAACAAAAGTGCCAAAAGTAATCGGACAGTTGGCTGCTCAGCTGTTCCATGGCCAGGTTTGTGTGTTATACCATCATTATTTCTCTTACAAGTAAGCCGATAAAAGGTCTCAAGTTGAATTCAAGTGCTGTTAACTCTCAAAACGAAATCCAAAGAGTGGTCACTGCCAGTCAAGCAAGTCAACAATAGGCTGGAAGGTTTGTTCTGACTTATCAGAGAGATAGTAAAAACATTGCATGTGCCCAAATCAAACATTCTTAAAAAGAAGGAACACAGAACGTCCCGGAAGACCATGGAAAACAACTGAGGTGGACAATTCCATCCCTAGTGAAGGAAAAACCTCTTGGTTGGATTTGGAACGCTTTCCAGGAGGTCATTGTGTCAGTGTCAAAGTCAACAATCAAGAGAAGACTTCACTATTGTAAATACAGAGGCTTTCCTTTATGGTGTAAATCGGTGATAAGTTTCAAAAACAGAACGACCATATTAGAGTTTGGAAAAAACATCTAAAAAAAAAACCCCAAACCCTTCTATAGTTCTGGTACAATAGCTTCAGGACGGACGAGACGAAGATCAACTTGTTCCAGACTAACAGGGAAGGAACTGCCTATGATCTGAAGTGTACCATCTCATCTTAGGGTGTGGGTGTGTACGACTGCTGATGCAACTGATCCCACAAGGTGGTGGTGATGATTCTCATTAACAAAACTGAAGGCAAAACACCCCAAGAACAATCAGAAACTGAAGACAGTTGCACTAAAGACCTGGCAGAGTTTCAGCAGGGAAGAAATCCAGCATCTGGTGATGGCTTCCAACCTGCCAGTATTAAATATAACAAGTAATTATGATTCACCCATCCATCCATCATCTGTAGCCGCTTATCCTGTTCTACAGGGTCACAGGCAAGCTGGAGCCTATCCCAGCTGACTACGGGCGAGAGGCGGGGTACATCCTGGACAAGTCATTAGGTCATCGCAGGGCTGACACAGACACAAACAACCATTAAGTTTAATACATATTTTATATATTATATAATAAGGGCACAAGTGTTTTACTGGGAAATACACCACTTGTATTTTTCATATGAACTAAATCTGGGACGCTCGTGAGGAAATCGATGAATTGTTTTTGATAAATTTGGGTACTTTTTGTTTGTGAATAAAAAGAAAATCACACGTTGGCTTGAAGATATGAAGTTTATCTTCTCATATTGAAAATTTCAGATTTTTCATACAAAATATATCATGGAGCTGAGTGACATATTTAAGTAATGTTGGCTGGTGTTGAGTGGTATATCAGATATATTCCCTTCAGCTAGCATGATATTGAACAAGTTGAAGATGAGTAGCTTAATGGAAGATATCTGATAGACCATGAAAAAAAGCTAGCCAATATTATTATTATTATTATTATTATTATACATACACACTCTTCACATCAGCATTCTCGAAGGCCAACGCGAGCTTACCCGCGACTTGGTGCTGTTAGTGCAGCAGTCCAGTTGCCTTCTAGCCGGCATAGCATTCAGCAGTAGTGTTAGCGAAAGGCAACGCAAGCTTACCCATGACTCTGGCAGCCCAGTTACCTTCTAGCTGGTGTAGTGCTAGTGAAGGCCAATGCTAGCACAGTCAAGCCTATTATTATTATTATTATTGTTGTTGTTGTTATTATTATTTTCCCTGTGTAATTTACTTAGTTACTTTTAAAATCATCAACGACTACAAGCAACGGAGCGACCTGGGAGTCAAAATTCTCTCAAAATCTTCGCTTTAAATGAAGCAAACCTCACAGCCATGTTTGTTTACAAACTCAGTCACTCGCTAGCGCGGAAGTTTTACATCTCCTACATGTCTCTTTTCCAGGTTTTCGATGTCTGTTGGTATGTTTTTTCTTTTGTAAATATGCATGAAGAATAGCTAATGAAGTTTTGGTAGCCTTTCAGGTGTTCAGCACGTCTTCAGTTTCAGTTTTCAGTTTATTTATTTAGTGCTTAAACCTAGCACTGGATTAGCCTCATCTTCTCTCCTTCCCAGCGGACAAAGAAATGATTCTGCGCAGAAACATTTTGTCATTTGCTCTTCACATGAGCTCTGACGTGTGATGTCATGTCTTGACAACCATATCGTAAACCATATTCAACACTCATTCTCCATTGGGTAGAGTGATGTAATACATGTAGGATAAGCAATATGCTAACAACATAGTATGCTATCAAACCAAATGAATGAAACCCACTTGAAGGGAAAAGAACACATTTTTATTCCATGGAAAAAGTGTCCTGTACTGTATGTATAATAATTCCTGATATTTCACTCTGATGATGTCAGAGCCAGTGTTTTCCTGCTGACTAGACACTCATTGCCAAAATGGCAAACTGGTTCAAAATTAAAATTATTTTGATTAACTTGCATTTTTTTTACGAATGTGTCCAAATAATATAAAGAACATTACACAGTAGTGCAAAGATATGAAGTTTATCTTCGTTTGTTAAAAATATTTTCACTCATTCACTTCAGTCATTCGTGAATATATTCACCACTCGAAGATAAATTTCATATCTTCCCATAATTGTGTAATAACCTCTATGTACTTGATACCACAGCACTGTTGAATTCTTGATTCTGATTGGTCAGAAGGCGATGATTAATTCTCAGTAGTAGTTCCTCGTATAATCTAAATCACAGGTTTTTATTAATGCACTCATCATTCTGTTAAAGTCAGAGTCCCTCCTGCACCAGGACCTGGTCTTCCCAGGCAGTCTCCTGTCCTAGTACTAACCAGGTCCTTAAGGCACACTGGACGTCGCCGATCTCTGTTTCTCTCACTCTCAACCTCTCGCCTATTACAGAGTTAGGGTTACATTGGGGGGATCCTCTGGTAACCGTGAGAGTTTGACTCTGTACTCACATCTGTATTGCAGTGTGTCTCGCTAAGTGATAGTACAATTTTTATGATCCAACCATGAGTTGAACTCGCTATCGAGAGGTATACACGTTAACCACTAGGCCAACTCACAGTCATCATTAGGTTAATATGGGACGGCCTTGGGCTGAGGTGCCCTTGAGCGAGGCACCTAACCTCCAACTGCTCCCCGGGCGCTGTTAGCATGGCTGCCCACTGCTCTGGGTATGTGTGTGTGTGTGCTCATTGCTCACGCATGTGTGCATGTGTGTGTTCACTGCTTCAGATGGGTTAAATGCAGACAGGAATTTCACAAGTGTGTGATGAATAAAGTTGTGCTTTAAATAACTGTCCTGTTTCTCGAGAAACTTTGTGTATTCACTAAACTGTAATGACATCTACAATTATTTCATAATTACTTGAGTACACTCTGGCAAACCATTTTGTTTGTCTTTATTAAATAGAATAAATAAAAAGGAATAAAGAATTAAACAAATAAATAAGCAAGCAAATAAATAAATAAATAAATAAATAAATGTTATGAAAACTCCAGTAAAAAGAGTTGTCCAAACAAACAAACAAACAAATAAGAAAATAGACAGACAAACTAATTACTTTAGGGGTTAAGCCACACAATTTGTTTGTTTGTCACTATTTACTAGCCAATTAACTAACCAAATAAATAAATAAAATGTTTGTTTTGTTAAATTCCTAAATCCAAATCCTAATTTGGCGTTTATAAACTTCCCATTACAGCAGCTCATTGGTTGGCAGCTCGAATTCCTCATTCCTATTGGTTCAGTCTGCTCTCAAGGCCCGCCCTTTTACAAACAGGAGTACTTCCGGGTAGCTCGAGAAGACCGGAAGTGTCCGATAATTAAACAAATTATGATTTAATCCGAGTTCAAACTCGATTAGACATTTAGTGCGCGATATATGGCCCATGAGTCGCTGTTTTTAATCCATTTAATCACACAACGCGCGGAGTTATTTGTGAATCAGTCACTGACTCCTGAGCTGAGCAGAGCTGTCCGAGGTGCGCATGCGCAGTGCGAGCAGAGTGACAGCCGTAGCTAGTTCTCGTCATGTTTCTTCTCACAGCGCCGCCGCGACGCTTTTGATAAACACAGTGCGTTTTTTCTTGCTGTTATAATATCAGTACAGATTTATATACAGTCTGGGATTTATTCTATCGCTGAATGGTGCACTTGTGGGACGGATAATTAGTTGTAAGTCCTGGTGAATTTCCTGTCGAGTTGCTAGTTAGCTCGTTAGCTAGCGGGTCGGGTTTTACCTCAAGAGCGCATAATTGAAAACATCACCGCTGCTGCTTTGCTTATTTTCTTTTTATTCAGCCTGCAGTATAGCTTACTGTTTTAAATAGCGGTATTATAAACGTAAGCTGAAAAAGGTTGAAAGCTAAAATGAAAGAATGGGTATTATTTATTATTATGCTAGCTGGTTAGCCCGCTAGCTAGGAGGCTATTCAGGTATAAATGGACCTAGCATGCTAGTCACAACACGGCAATGATCACAACGAGTTTTGTATTTTTTGTGGAATGTAATATTTCATGGGATGTTCATAGGATTGCTTTACTCGAGATATACACTGCAGATGGAATTCAGGAATAATAACTTTTTATATTATACAGTATTTACTCAAGACCTGTGCATGGGGATAATTTTCTTGTGTGTATTACACAGTAATAATATCTCCTTTCCTTTCTAAGGGTGTCATTTTATTTTTTTTAAACATCACCGTGTCCTTGCCACGCAATGCACCATGGAGGAGGGCCACCAAGTTCACAGCGAAATTTTCAGAGATCCAAATCCTTCACAGGCTCTGAAGCAGAAGAGCAGCAACCAGTCCCAGTCACACAACAACAATCCACAGCTGTCACTCATTCGCTGTCCTCGGTGACGACGTTCACTACGGCGGCGAGCCCTGCAGTCTCAGCTCCTCAGTCCCCCAACTACCAGATCATCATGAGCCGAAGCCCTGTGGCTGGTCAGAACATGAACATCACGTTACAGAACATAGGTGCCATGGTCCCTTCGAACCAGCAGATCACGCTGACGTCGCTGCCCCTGCAGAGTCCGGCTTCACCTGGCTTCCAGCACCAAGCTCCTCAGTGGAGGTTCGAGCACGGCTCATCTTCGTACATCCAAGTGACGTCGCCCCTTCCTCAGCCGATTCAGCCTCAGAGTCCGACGCAGCACAGCCCTGTCTCTTTGCAGGCCGTGTCCAGGTCGGGCACTGCTCTCGGAGTGCGGGCGCAAAGCCCTACACGTTTCGTCGATACCGGAATCATGGTGCGGCAAATTAACCTCAGTAGTCCACCCGGAAGCGGACACTTTGTGTATCAGGATAACACGGGCTTGACCCAGCTGGCGCCGACGACGGTTGGCACAGTGCAGCTGGCCTCTCCAGCCGGAACGCCGGTGTCGGTCAGGGAGAGACGCCTCTCTCAGCCACACTCTCAGACCGGCGGCACGATCCATCACCTGGGACCGCAGAGCCCCGTGGCGTCCGGAGCCACTCTGCCGGCCTTAGCCAGCCCTAGTCACATCACCACATCCAACCTTCCGCCTCAGATCAGCAGCATCATCCAGGGACAGCTTCGGCCCGTCGTTGCAGGGGTCACTTCCTCCGGAATGACGTCCTTCGGCGCCGTCCCTCCTTCCAGTCCTTCTCGAAGTACCGTGAACCCTCCGCTGACTCCCAAAAAGGTTCAGCCCAAGAAGCTGGAGGAGATAGCGCCTCCTAACGCCGAGGTCGCTCAGCTGAGGAAGCAGTGTTTGGAGCATCACACGAAAAAGATGGAAAACCTAAAAGACGTGTTCAAGGACTACCTGATCGAACTCTTCTTTTTGCAACACCTGCAAGGCAACATGATGGACTACCTCGCCTTCAAGAAGAAGCCATGTGTGCCGCTCTTCACCTACCTGAGGCAGAACGATCTCGACCTCGAGGACGAGGAGGAGGAAGAAGAACAATCCGAAGTCATCAACGACGAGGTAAAGCATCTTGTAAGATGTTTTTGAATAAAGTAGTTGCGAGGGTTTTTTTTGTTTTTTTAACTCTACATTCATCGGCAACAACTGGCCCAAATAGGAACTAAAGGTACCTGGGGAGGTCTGAAGGAAATGCTCGTGTTAACATAACATAATGGATATTTAAGTAACCAGATTATACTGACTACACAATTCATGGGGGGGGAAACCTGGTATGTTATGAACTGGTATTAGTACAATATATAAGAAGATGCACAATATCCACTGTTAATGGATTTAAAATCATTTTAACTTAATGATGAGAAAAATGTGATGAAAAGTAAGTAAAAACCTATTTAAATCCTTAATAAGCCTGCATAATTAAAGACACTGTTAGTGATGTAACGTGTCTGTCTGTCCTTCCTTCCTTCTGAGAAATTTTAGAGCGTCAGTAAACATTTTTTAATTTGTATCTTGTACACAGGCGGTTTATCTGCGTGGTGGTACGCGTTGTCGTCTCGAGCAGTATGAACAGTACCCCTCAGTACCTTTAATTCCTGTCGGTGCCAGTAGTTCATCGTAATAACACTATTTATTTGTATCATGAACAGCAGCAGCAGTGTGAAATGACTGCAACGAGATCTTTTCATTCAGCAGCCATTTTTATTTCAGGGACACTGTGCGAGCGTTGTATGTACGTCTGTTTCTATGACAACCACTCAGGTGAAAGTAGTGACAGGAAAAGACGGGCAGACGGTGACGCCCGTCGCCATAGCCACCCAGCTCCCACCGAATGTGTCAGCGGCGTTCTCCGCCCAGCCACAATTTCAGGTGGGACGTCACAGACACCCGTCCCTGGAAAGTTCCCCCCCACATTTTTTTTTTCTCTTCTCCTGAAGTGTTGATATTCCGATTATGGACAAAGTTAAATTTAAATATTTTTTCATGCTCTGTGATGTCCACAGGCTCATCCCGGTGCTGCAGGTGGCAACATTTCCAATCCCGTGGACATGGAGGCCTTCAAACGGCAGCAGGCTTTGGCTCAAGCAGGTAGACCAGCGTCGACACAGGATCTTTTTATTATTTTATCCCCCCTCCCTTACTTGTTTCCTCTTTCTTTCCTTCATTTCCTCCTCAAATTTGCTTCTGCTTAATCAATATTCAGCATCTTTTCCCAGTGCTGTGTGTTCGAAGCCCATGAAACAGGGAGCGCTGCTTCCTCACGTCCGACTGCTGGTGTGCAATCGTCATTGCTGTGTGCCTAGTGTTTTGTCTTTTCTTTTTTTTTTTTTTTATTCGTGTGTTCTTGTGCTCTTTTTTCCTCCCCTTTTCAGTCTTCCTACATTTTTTTTTTTTTTTTTTTTTTTGCGTGTTGAGGGTGTTGTGTGTTTTGCATCCCAGATCAGGCTAAGCGGTCCCGGATCGAAGTGGTTCGCCACGGGATGATATTCCAGCACCCCGTTGTAGGTCCTTTAGGATCTCCCGGCGTTCCCCTCCAGCAGCTTATGCCGACAGCGCAAGGTAGGAGCGCCGCTGTTGTTTTTTTTTCCCGGCCCGGTTCCACTACTCTCGTGTCCGTTGGTTTAGAGACGCTGCTGGAGGTCAGAGGTCAACCAAGAGAGTTCTCAGTGATGACACCTTTCCCCACTCTCCTTTTTGTCATTGATTGATTGATTGATTTTATTTTATTCTTAATTTTTTTGACCCGAGCCCAAATTCGATTCACTCCCTTTGACCTGCCCACTGGAAGTTTAGGCTCTTTGAGTGGTACGAGAAGATCCAGGAGAAGACGGAGCGTCTGAATGGGAAGAAACCACATCTCACACTGGCATTTTTTTTTTTTCCCGTCCCTGTTTATGATTTGATATCATTCAGTCATTTCTGTTCTTTGCCGGCTCACTGGACGATGAGTCTCAACCACTACGTCCTTTTTTTTTTCCCCTTTTTAAATCCATGTTCATCTGCCATTTCCTATCCAGAGTCTTTGGCCCCACCCCTTCCCCCTGATCTCATTACATCTTCGATTCGCACACGCCCATGTGCATCTTGGTTCCCATCGTCTAGATGTTCATCTCGTCATCTTTTTCCATTCGTCATTCCTGGTTTCTCCGGCATTTCGTCCTGACTTGGCCTTTATCCCTCAGTCCAGGTAATTTAGCGAGCCTGAAGTGACTCAGGAGCTTAAAGCGGCCCCATTACAGGTGAAGCGAATTGGCGTAGAGGCTAGCTCGATGGAGGTGCTTCTTAAAGCCTAGCACTGTCCTGCTTTTCGCCCTAATCTGTCCTCTTGTCTTTATTCTGCTCGTACACCCCGCTTTGCTCTGTTGTATAAGCTGTCTAAATGCAGTGTAATGTAACAGGTGTAACACGCATGCTCATCCTATGGTGTCTGTGCTGAGTTGCATTTTTTTTTCCTTCCTCTTTTCCTTTGCTGTTCTTATCTTATCACTGCTTTTTTCCTCATCCCTTTTTTTTTTTTTTAATTGTTTATAATGCATGCACTTTTTTTTATAATTTAATAGAAGAATTACTGAACATAAGAGTACTTGGTTGTTGTTTTATTCTATAATTTATTTATTAAACATAGATCTTGTCTTGTTTCTTATGCAGTCATTATTACGTAGATATTTTTTCTTTAATTCCACACTCTTTTTCCAAAAGTGAGTATTTAATTATCATTAACATCATGTTCATTAAAAGTTAATTTAATACCATAGGATAGTAGTGTTCTTAGGTTTTTAATTTATACACACAAACGTTTTTTTTTTTATATATACTGTATATATACGAAAATGTGGTGTTCTTGATGTTTCATCCTCTCCTTCTGGCGACTCTCCTGCACCTTTCTGCTCTCCATGCATCACTTCTTCACCCTTTCTTTCCGTCCTCCGCTTCACCACTCTTGCATCCTTCATTTTCTCCATTTTTCCCTTTCTCAATCTTGTTATCCTTTCCTTTACCTTTCCCGCCACATTTATCTCTCATCGCGCCTATTTTTTTCTCCAACTCTTTCATTTTTCTTGCTCTTCCCATTTTCCGTCTCTGTTTGTCCTTTTCTGTCTCCTCTGTTCTTTCTATCCCGATACTCCTCTCTTCATTTGTTGTATTTTGCCCATCTTCATTCCCACTCTTTCCATCCTGCTCTCTTTCTCTATATCTTCCCTACATTCTCTCTCAGGTGGCATGCCCCCAACCCCACAGGCAGTCCAGATAGGGGGGCAGAACCAGAACCAACAGCAGTACGACCCATCCAAAGGCCCGCCGGTGCAGAACGCCGCCAGTCTCCACACTCCTCCACCCCAGCTGCCAGGCCGACTTCCCCAAGCTACGCTGCCCATGGCTACTTTGCCTCTAGCTCTCTCTCAGGCCCAGCCCGTGGTGCTGGAGCAACAGTGCCAGGCACCGGGCGGGCAGCTCCAAGCCCAGGTGAAGCTGCAGGGGGCAGGCGCCGTGCTGGCTGCAGTGAACCCGCACCCACAGCTGCAGATGCAACTCCAAATACAACAACAGCCACAGCAAACACAGCCGGTCATGCAGCCAGGACAGGCCGTGAGTAGAGAAGTCCTCCAACTGAAACCTTTACCTTTTAATCTCTGCAGTTATTTCAACAAAAGTTCGGGTTACATCAGGGAGTTTTGGGATTGCTTTCTTGGTTCAAAGACTTTTGAAGTCTTTCAAAGAAGTCAGAGGATCTTAAAACTGTCCGAGACATTTACAACACTGTGCAAAAGTCTTAGACACGTACAAAGAAATATTGTCGACCAAAAATGGCTTAAAAATAATGAAATGAAATGTTTCAACATTTAAAAAAAATTCTGTAAGCAGTAAGCCATAATAAATCCAACAAAGTCAGTATTTGGTATCAGACGACCCTTTGGTTTAAAAAACAAAACAAAAAAAAAACAGTAGTCTGAGGTCCAGTGAGTGCAGTTTTATGCGGAAGCAGACGAGCTGTAGGTTTTACTGAACAACTTCCAGAACCAGCCGCGGTTCTTCTGGACACTTTGACTGTCACACTCGCGTCTTCATTTTGCACCAAAACCCAGCAGCCTTCATTGTGATTTTTTTTTTTAATCTGAAAAGTGCTCTCTTATGCTGCTCTGATACAAATTTTTATTTTTTTTCCTGTAACGTTTAATTTTGTGCTGGAAAAAATACAAACGTTTGGAACTCAAAAATGTTTTTATCCTGACTCGATAATGTAGAGGTCATAAAATAGAAATCGATAACAAAAATAGGGTGCATAAGACAGGCATGTATGTGATTTTTCCGATAATTCGCGGAATTCCGATAATCTCACGAATCTGACTTAAAAAAAAAAATTTCCAACTTTTTTCCGTTTCCTCACTCTTCCGAAATCAAATTCCGTTTTTCCCAATCCTACGTTTGGAAAAACCGACCTCGCCGATGTAAGGCCTAGTTTCGCTAAGTCTCGCGGTAGAATACGCGTTATCGACAATGTAATTGGCCAAAACATCGCTGGCGAGAGTATGATAGCCAATCATAGCAGCTCTTACAAGAGCGTGAGAGAGAACAAAAGCCAATCATAACAGCTCTTACAAAAGTACCCACATCCGTTCTATT
>JAOANJ010000002.1:4991601-5003726 GCA_026413345.1 Ariopsis seemanni | reverse complement strand
AGGTTTTGTGGGATTTCATGTCATGTTCATGTCGCGCGCATTGCGTTTTTGTTGAACACAACTTCAAAATAAAAGCATTGCATATTCAGTCCATGCATGAGGTAGAATTAGAAAATACGTTTATTTTGTAATTTCTGATTAACCTTACGTGGGCCGTAAAAAGCCCACCATATCAGGCATGATGTAGTATTGGGTCATGGTGAAGCAGGAAAAAATAGCAGAGAATTTCGGGCCACGTGGCGATAAAGTTATTAATAGTTCTATTTTTTTTTTTTAAATAATAAAATTGGAAGTCTGTGATTCGGATTTGGTAGCTTTCGGTCCATTAATTATTCACGTGTGATGTTTCTGGGCCGTCTGAGTAGTATTTTTTTTAAATCACGTCAGTTATTAAAGTAATGTACAGTAAGAAAGTGTAAAAACATTATTACTCCTCTTCATACTGTTGAGGTTAAACTCAGCAGGACCACAGCAGCCAGGGCAGGAGGGAAAGGGGGTGTTTTTTTTTTTTGAAAGTCGGCTGTGTGAAATGAGATGCTAATCAGAAGCAGCAGGAGTGTGAACAGGCTTCGCGTGGCCACCGTGAATATCTCACACTGATGCTGATGTGATAAATTATACTAAATCTCTGACCCTGTGTGTGTAAAGAGCTGAGGTGTAAAGATGCAGGCGTTGGAGCTGCAGCATGGAGAGAGCCGAGATGGATGAACGTGCATGGTGGAAAGATTAGGAAAGACTTCAGAAGGGAAACAGACGAGAGACTGAGGTGGAGAACAGGAGTAGTGGTAGAGGTAGGAGATGGAAAAGTGTGGAAATATGAGTACGGGTGGAGTCCGGCGTCGTGTGTGGAGGGTGCAGGAACTGATTAACATGAGAAAAGACTTGTGCAGAGCTGTCCGGGGTTGATAACAGTGAGAAGTGTGCCAGACAAACATACACTTAATGATACATGACATCTCACCAGGTGGCAGCCAGGCACCACATGTGTTTCTCTAGTTTCTTTTCTTTTCCTTTCAACTCAACCCCAAGTTTGTGATCTGTATTTGTCACCACTTCCATCCAGATATGCTTCATACTTCACAACAGGGATCAGATTTGTCGTTTTCTCATTCCTTGTTCCTCAGGAATACTGTCGCAACCTTATTCTGGATGTTGTTGCACACACACGGTGCTCACAACAGCAACGGAAGACCTAATGCACGAATATTTTAATATCATTTTATTTTATATTGTATTAGCAACACACACACACACACACACACTTTCCATCTCATATCCACATCCACATACTGTCACTTCTTCATTATGCATGATGGATAGCCCAATTTAAAAAGCTGCTGAGGGAGTCTAATTTAGGCATGAGATTTTTAACGAGATTAAACATCTCACATTCATAGCGGGTAATCGATGCAGACGTTTCTATCATACGTACACTTCTCCCAGCTCATTGTTTACACACACATTTAAATACATCCGTCAGGCCGTGATTACATTAAGGTCACAACTGCTGCTTTTGTTTGAACTTAAAAAAAGGATGCATTTCCATTTCTTTCTTCCTTTTTTTTACTTTTAAAACAATAACTACAGGTCAAGGATTCATATTCCTTTTTATTATCCCTCACCATCACTATTCTTTCTCCGAGTCACATGCTTTAGCAGATTCCCTTCGTCGTGCTGGTTGTTTCAGGCCTGCAGCGCGAGGCATGATTTATTTTAGTTATGTGTGGACGTCCAGTTGCAGAATAGCCCATTGTGTTCATCACAAAAGAGAAAGGCCAGCCAGCAGCCAGGCAGATGGCACATTTTAGTATTAGAGACAATAGTGTTCACCCGGACTTCTATTAAAGAACGCACCGAGCTGCATACTAATCACGCATACATTAAAGCAGCGGCCACAAGCCACACATCAGGGGTTTTACATCTCCTTAACATAAAATTTCATGTGGAATTATCATAGCTTGATATGATTTTCAGCAACTGATTCGGGTTCTTTCTTTGTGCAAGGCAGAATCACGCTTTTCCTCTACAGAAGCAATGTACGCAACGCACTAGGCATCTTATGTCACAGGTTTTAGAGCTTTCCAAAAGAAAAAAAAAAATCTGATCCTTAAACAAACAAAAAAATGACCCTAAAATTGATTTGGCACACACAAAACGCAGCACGGTTGTGAATTTAGATGAAGCATTTTAGCTCCAGAACATATCCCCGTTTAAGAGCTGCCTTATTTCTATTCCGCAGCGGCTTCTCTCTCCTCCCCCTTTCAGCAGGTGCAATTTAATGAGATGCAAATGAGACATGCATACAGCCAATCTCATGTGCCATGATTAAGCACAGGATATTAACCATTCTCTCCCTCCTTTTAATTTGGTTAATTCCATCTTCTCTTCTGTCCCTTCATCACACAACTGGTGCAACAGTCGAAAAACATCCACGGGCAGAAAAGAGCACAAGTATCCTCTGGATTTATCCTCCATGTTGGTACTCCTGAACAGACGACGAAAAAAAAAAAAAAATCGTCCGGGCTTCAAGTCAGAGCATAAACAAAACCTTACATTTTCTTCTCTCCTTAAACGTATCTATCTGTTGTCTCTTGTCTGACTGCACCCTCCTTTTTTGTTAGTCTGTGTGGGTTTTTTTTTTTTTTTCATTTAAATCCATTTGCATAATGAAGATGAGGTGAAATTAAGATCCCCAACCGAGCTGAGACGAGAACACTGATGATCCAAACCTCATTAAGGCGACAAGATTAGCATATCCAAGCTTAAATCCTGCTTTACCTATTAAAAGAAAAGAAATTTCAGGCATGACGAACGAGTTCGCTAATTTCGCAAGGTCGTTAATGTCTGTTTTTCGACTTGCCTCGAGCAGGGGTTTGTCGATAAACAATGCAAATTCCAAAAAAAAAAAATCGATCGCCTCTGACAGTCGATGCCCTCAAACCATACTATGGAAGTGAGGAGGTGATGCCAATGCAACGTCTTATCCTAACATGAAGCACAAATGTCTGGAAATCCCTCCCTTTTGAGAGTCCAGAGATGAGAGAAGGATGGAGAGAGAATAAAATGTGCATTATTCATACACCAAAAGCCATGTCACACATCCAGAGTGAAGATCTCAGAGGATCTCAGAGTGGCAACATGTTCACACTGTTCCTCGAAACACAGGCTCATCAGGTGGTCAAGGACTTCTGGTCTTACAACACACGTTCAAGGCTTTATCCATGAGAACTTCTTAGATGTTCTAAAGTAACTCCAGTTCTCCTGAATTTGTCCAGCTCCTCCAGCCATCCATCCATCCATCCATCCTATTTCTTCTATCACAGAAGACTATTTATTTTTTTTAAATGCAATCATTACAACATGATGGTTCCATTTTCCTGAATCATCATTGTGTAATAAATCCAAGGCCTTCCTTCCTTCCTTCCTTCCTTCCTTCCTTCCTGGTTCTCCTCCCAGTTGCTTTCGTCTCCTCCCCCATTTTCAAACTGTTCCAGATTCCATGAGTCAAGATCATACAGCGCTGCTGCTGATGCAGCATTATCCCTCTAACGAAGCACACGCTACACAGCATGGGCACCAGACTGCCAAGGGCACCGCTCGATTCGCAGTCCTGGCATCCTCCCGCATTCCTTCACCAATCCGTACCCGCCCATCGCTTTTATTCTCACACTCGTTGCTGCCAGATTCCTCCATCACACCCAAATCTGTCACCCTAATTAACCCAACAAACTCCACCGGTGTTAATTAAGCTGTCGGATCAGAGTGTTTATCGCTCTTTTGTTTTCTGTTTCTTGTCCCTCGGGCTCTTTGTCTTTGCCAAGCGGCACGTGTCAGGAGCCATCGCTGTGGAGACACCCTGGCACTGTGCCATTCTTGAAACGATGCCACGATTCTGGCACCAGACGGCACAGCGGAGATCCTGGCACGCCGCCGAACATTAGCAAGTGCTAATGCGAGGTGCCAACATGAAATACCAATGGATATACAACCATGCTACATGCCAGAGATCTCGATTAGCGTGTTGCGGAGAGGAACCATGATGGCACGGAGACCATGTGAGGAAGTGTTGAGAGATGAGACGGAGAGATGGAAACATCTTCCTAGTACCTATTTTGAAGCAATGCTGTCTGTCCCTGAAAAAAACCCAAAACATATTAGTACTCAACTGAAATTCCCATCACATTGTGTAAACACCAACATCCAAAACTTACACTCGGGATGTTTTTGATGAAATCCGGAACCTCCTTGAACTTTTCCCAACTTCCTTCCATCATTCAAGCTCACAAATCACTTCTCTGTTAGTGATGGCAGCTGGTTGACGACTCTTTCTCTTTCTGACTCTCCTCCCTTCCTCTCACTGATGCCCGCGTGCCTACACTCGCTCGCTAGCGCCAGCGCTGAGTGGATGGCACTGTGCCAACCTCACACGACCGCCGAGCTCATTCGCCACTCCGCATCAGGCCCTTCCCCCCACAGCTTTACCTAACGAGAGCTCGTTCTCTTGTTCTGTCTCGACTTGTCTTTTTTCTGTTTTTCATCTCGATTTCTGTTTCCTCTCCCTTTTGATGAACGCACATAAACACAGACTTATTCATAAGCTCGTGCACAGACGCTTGCGAAAGCTCGCGGCCGTCTTTCTTTTCTCATCTGAGCAGATGGCTTCGCTGTGGATGTGATTAGTTCACCCATTAAGACGCAGATTCTTGATTTTGAACCCCTTTCAAGTAGGCCTCAACAAGTTGTTTCCCCCGTCTGTCTTCTTTTTTTTCTTTTCTGCTCCTGCTTTATTCAGGCAAACTGAGCATGAAGTCCCCTGTAACACGAGGTAACCATGATGCAAATGAACTTTTATTAGCAAGTGAGTGAAGAGCATGAATATGCAAAGCTGTGTGTGATTTATGAGTGTACGTTCCAAAACCAACACAACATCCATCGTTCATCAGAAATAAAGGTGCTAAACTCAAGCTTTACAGCACACTGGGGTGGCGCCCACAAGCATACATCGTTTATATGTTCAGTTAGCGGAATATAATTACCCAGGGACATGATTACGCTACGTAATTGGATGTTAAAGACGGTTTACATTGTAATTTACTAATCAGCCAATTCCTTGACAGCAGCACAATGCAGATACAAACCAAGAGCTTTAGTTATTAATGCTCAAACATCAGAACGGGAAAAAATTGTGATCTCACAGTAAAGTGTGACTTTCTTTCTTTCTTTCTTTCACTGTGGCATGGGTGTTGGTTTGAGCCAGATGAGTATTTTTGTTTTGAGCATTTCAGAAACTGCTGATCTCCTCCTGGGGTTTTCACACACAACAGTCTCTAGAGTTTACACAGAATGGTGCGAAAAACAAAAAACAAACATCGAGTGAGTGAGCGACAGTTCTGTGGGTGGAAAAAAAACGAATGCCTTGTTGATAAGAGAGGTCAGATCGGTTTGAGCTAGCTTTCAGGAAGGATATAGTAACTCATTGCAACTCTTTACAACCGTGGTGAGCAGAAAAGCATCTCAGCATGCAACAGCAAAAGAACACATTGGATTCCAGTCCTGCAGCCAAGAACAGGCGTCTTAGAATGAAGAACGAGTTCCTATTAGAGTTGCGAGTAAGTGTATAACAAAAACTGTCAATTTAGAACTGACTTTTAAGAACGGCTTTAAGTTCATTTGTACGGTTGTTTCTATAGCAACGCGAGGACTGATACGGCGAATGTGACATAATATAATGAGCTGCTTTTTTTTGTCTCGTTACCTTCAAGAGAGAGAAAAACTGAGGCTGGTGAGGGAACGTTGTTGTAACGTAAGCGATAACAGGAACTAACTTGATTCACGGACATTCCACAACTTTAAATGTAGCTATAAATGTAGAAATTGCAAATAATAAATAAATTAAAATTGTAATTCTTGGCAAAGCGTTGACGTGTAAGAGGAATTTAACACTTTAAATGGAAAATAATCATAAACTTCAAAGGGGAGCAATAAGCCATGGCCTGAAGGTTAGAGAAGCAGCCTTAGGCCCAAAGGGTCGCCGGTTCGATTCCTTGGACCGGCAGGAAAAATGTAAGGGGGAGTTGAGCGAATGAAGAATGAACTGCGCTTTCTCTTCTTACTGTATTATGGCTGAAGTGCCCTTGAGCAAGGGACCTAACCCCCAACTGCTCCCTGGGTGTTGTAGCACAGCTGCCCACTGCTCTGGGTATGTGTGTGTGTGTGTGTGTGCTCACTGCCCACTTGTGTGCACATGCTTATGTTCAGTGCTTCAGATGGGTTAAACGCAGAGGAGAAATTTTGCTGTGCTTGAGTATACATGTGACAAATAAAGTCTTCTTCTTCTTAATGCCTCTTGATCATGCCATCCTGTCATTGATTATTTCCCTATAATGGCACAACAAAGAGCGTTTCATTACTTATACAAGGGCTCGAAGACACACCCACCATTCTGTGGTTCTCAAACAGGCTATTTTCAAACAAATAAGAACGCATATCCAAAGGTCAGACAAATTTTGTGCACTCAAAAGGACATAAATATCACAAGCTGATGCCAAACCAGTGTTCTTACTCCAGGACCAGTTTGCACTTTAGTGACTTGGAAAGTTTGAGGAAATTGAAATGAGAGCCACATTGCCCTGTATGCAAATCCTCCTTGGATCAAAGCAAATCTGCACCACATTTACATTTAAGGCTCATGAATGATTTATTTCTGTTGTGTCTTAGTCCTCTTGCCTGGAATCTGCATTAGGAGCAAAGAGAAGTGCAAAACACACACACACACACACACACACACACACACAGATACAAATCTGTGTACACTGGATGAACTTGCACAGCAGAGCAATTCTGCAACAACAACAAAAAAAGCATGCAGAGCATTCTTGCTTGGCTAATGATTCCGTCTCACAGGAGAGAAGAATCGGAAAAAATGCATTACATGCTTCTATATTTCAATACAAACTTTTCAAGGAATTCGACATCCTCATGAGAGTCACAATCTGCTAATATATGAATCAACACTGAATGCAATATGCAGGAGGGGAGTAAATCATGCTCAAAACCTGATAAATCACACTTAGGCCATGAAAGATGAAGAAAAACTGGCACAAAATGCAATAAGATGCAACTGTGCTCCCCTCTAGTGTCCATCCTTCATATTACAATCACTTCCCTTGAGATGTTCATAATTAAATTGATAAACTTCTATGTTTATTTATAGTAGTTAAGGATTAAGAGTTTTAAATCTGAAGTGTTTATTATATCTAACACTAAGAATTACATTTAGCAATCAGCCACTAAGAATCATTCTCAGTACTTCAGTTTATTTGCTCACTCACTATCCACTAACTTCTTTTCCCCCCTTATAAATATTACAGGTAGTATAAATCCTGGATTAAAATGTAGTCTGTCATTGGACTGTAGTACACACCTGGACCTTGCAATAATCCTAAATCTGGATGTAGTACGCACCTGGAATCCTAAATTTGGTTGTAGTACACACCTGGACCAAGCATCAATCCTAAATATAGATCTAGTACGCACTTGGACCTGACATCAGTCCTAAATCTGGATGTATTATGTACCTGGACCTAGTATCAATCCTAAATTTGGGTGTAGTACACACCTGGACCTAGCATCAATACTAAATATTGATGTAGTATGCACCTGGACCTGACATCAGTCCTAAATCTGGATGTATTATGCACCTGGACCTAGCATCAATCCTAAATTTGGTTGTAGTACACACGTGGACCAAGCATCAATCCTAAATATGGATCTAGTACGCACTTGGACCTGACATCAGTCCTAAATCTGGATGTATTATGCACCGGGACCTAGCATCAATACTAAATATTGATGTAGTATGCACCTGGACCTGACATCAGTCCTAAATCTGGATTTAGTCTGCATCTGCACCTAACATCAATATGAAATTTGGGTATAGTATGCACCTGGACATAACATCTATCCTAAATTTGGGTGTAGTACGCACCTGGACCTAGCATCAATCCTAAATCTGGATTTAGTCTGGACCTGCACCTAGCATCAATATGAAATTTGGGTGTAGTATGCACCTGGACATAACATCTATCCTAAATCTGGGTGTAGTACGCACCTGGACCTGACATCAATCCTCCACGTGGATGTAGTACGCACCTGGACCTAGCATCAATCCTAAATCTGGATGTAGTACGCACCTGGACCTGACATCAATCCTCCATCTGGATGTAGTACGCACCTGGACATAACATCTATCCTAAATCTGGGTGTAGTGCGCACCTGCACCTAGACTCAATCCTAAATCTGGATGCAGTATGCACCTGGACCTGACATCAATCCTACATCTGGATTTCAACATAGTATGCACCTGGATACGTACATATGAAGTATGCATTTAGACATCCTGTACTACTGTAGTCTGTACCTGGATATAGATGTAGTATGTATTTAGGCACAGTATTTTCCTGGATATAGATGATATATACATTTAGACATAATATGATACATGAATTTAGACACTGTACACACCTGGATATAAATGTAGTATGCATTCAAACTTTGCATTAATCCTAAATGTAGTATGAATTATTTCTGTTTAGCACTGATCCGTACATGCTTGCTGTATGTATCCTGGATTTATAAAGTAACCTTTTGGGTATAGTACGTAGATGCATTATGTAGGACGTGTGTGTAGGATGATTTAGATTTTTAGATGAGTATTCATCATTTTCATTTTGTATTTATTCTAGATTTGGATTATTTTATGGATTTATTTCTGCGATATATCCTGGATTACTTTATAGTATGCATTTTTATGTATTCTATGCCTTTAAACAGACCATCACAAAGCTACTCTGCAGCAAAGTCTTGTGTGTAAAAATATCAGGAGAAATGTTGGCAACTGTAACATCATCTGTTTCGAAAAGCTCACATCGCCCACAGACTTCGGAAGAAAGCGTCACAAGGCAAACTGGAAATCAGCTTCAGCATCCAGGATAAATGGAACAAATTGGATATCAGCAGGCCTGACTGTCTCGTTCTGGAGAGACGGAGGATCAGGTTTCTGCATCAGAACCGCTTTGTTATGGAATGTTCTTCTCGGTCGAGCTCCACTCAGCAAGTGAAAGTGATTCTAAGTTGATTTCGACTGAAGCTGCCTCGTGGACATGATGGAAGGTGTTCTGTAGGTCCACCACACCCAAACACATCACTACTGTTTTCTCGGATGAAAAGGAATTATCCATATGCTTAAATTATTCGTATACCAAAAACAGGTAGATGTGTACAGTCCAGTGGCAGTGGCAGAGGGGGGGGCAACCACCCCCCTATGTTGGTGCCCCCCCAAGTTACAATGGGAGTCCTTTGACTATTTACAAGGAAGAAAAGGAGAGAGTAGTGTGAATAAACAGCCCGCTGCGCACCTTTGTTTTCCCTTATCAAATCCCACTGCGTCCCTTCATCCCGGCGCCCCAGCGGCATCTGCAACATCTGAAAGAGCTTTCTCCACCTTGAAAAGGGTGTTGACATACCTTCAGTCTTTGATGACCAAACAACGATTTAACAGCTGTACACTGCTACATGTACATAAAGATATTGTGGACACCATGGACTTGAACCCTATTGCTGCTACCTTCTAGTCTTTCAATGACGAGAGAATGCGCTACTTTGGTTCCTTCAATTAAGCAAGGTATATTTGAGTGTTGTATGTATATTTACTCACATGTAAACACAGTAGAAAATACCAAACCCATGGTAAGAGGGTGTTATCCTCTCAACGATACCAAGTAGATGTAATTACGTTATAGTATAATTGGTTCTGTTTCATAGAGAAAAAAAATACATGGATGTATTTGTATATATATAAAATGTACTCTAATAGAGACATTAAACTTAACTTGACTCCACCAAAATTTGCCTCTTAAAATGTGGGAAACAGCATTTTAGAGGGTTAAAATTCCAAAATTTTTTAGGGGGGCATGCCCCCTTACCCCCCTAGATTTGGCACGTCTTTGGCACTTGACACGTCACCCCCCCATCCAAAACTTCCTGCCACCACCTCTATGAGTCAACAGTTTATTATAGCTACATTGTCATGAACGCATATAGGTGCACATTGTAGACATACAATTACAAAAACCACTGCAAGGCATCCTGCGCTGTACCAGTTACATTCATGGCAGCACTTAATATACTACCATGTTGGAAGGAAGATTGACCATTTTAGCCATCAAGTTGGTCTAAAGTAGGAAAGCAGAACGTTACTGTTGTTCCTCTGGAAATTGGATACACCAGCACACAGTTGTCTCCTATAAGCCGCCTTTCAAATGTGGATAAAAGGTATGCTTGATGACCGTCTTTGTTTGTCTAATCTGTCATGTTGTCTTGCATCCATTGCTTACATGCGTCATAGCTTTTTAGTAATTTGGTGTGGTAAAAAAAAAAGAAAAAATCAAAGATTTCTGGCTGCGAACCCCACTTCTTGCCTCCCTTCTTTGTTCATGAACTGGTTAAATGTCAGTTTGTCAGAGTGCAGGCACTTATGGATGTAAATGCAGAGGAGAGCGGGGAAGCAGACTGTCGACAAAGCCAAAATGATAGACAAAAATCAAGGTCAGGAAACAAGCGAGGGTTGGTCGATCAGCAAACAACATAGAGGAGACGAGACAAAGAGCATAAACAAAGGAAGGCTAGCAAAGGTCAGCAGCTATAGAGAAATACCAGGCTTTGTATGAACTGGGTAGATACAGAACAATACTTCGCGTTGGAGTGGAGTGTGAGAGTGGTTTATATAGGAGAGAGGCTAATTGAGGAAATGAGTGTCAGCTGTAGTTAATATTCGGGAGACAGAGAGCGCTGTGAGTCTTGGGGATTGTAGTGTTGAATGTCCATGTTTGTAGTTTGAGTGTCGATAGCAAGTTTACTGACACAGTTCATAAGAATCATCCACCAACAAAGTAATAACCTCTCAGTGGTGGTCCCTTCCTACTAATAGATACAGGTACATAGTATTATGTACTTACTGACTGAATGGGAGGGCCAGACGGGAAAATATTTGGCTCAAGGTCATGCTGTACAGACCGAACGCAGCAATGTCCGTACAAATGACCAAGAGCCAAATATTTTCCCGTCAACCCAACCTAAGACAGTCAATAAGCATTTTATCATATGACTTTTTTAACTAACATACACAGTGGAAAACGATGAACAATGGTGTGCGAAAAACAAACCAATCAATTTTTATCTCCCACTGGCTGAAAGGCCCGAAGGGGGATTATGTCGTGGCGATGTCCGTCCGTCCGCTTGTCCGTCAGTCCATCCGTCCCAGGAAGGGTACTCACCTTCTGAAATCAACTCCTTTCACAATTTTTGGAGGAATTTCATGAAACTTGATAGGATTCTTTGTTATATGTCGGTAATACGCATATTGCAATTTTGTTCAATTCGGTCGCATTTTATCAGAGTTATGGCACAGTTGCCAGCGGGGGATATTGTGCTCTCAGAGCGCTCGTTATTATTTGATTGACACCAAACCATTTATATGCTGAATCACTTTTGCACAAGTTTGAAATAACGGTTTGAGTTCTATAAAATACAACTGAATTTACTGTTCTCTCAAAATGAAAACGATTTTAAGATAACATCATTCGTAAAAGTCAGTTCAAACTCGGCTCAGCTAATCAATACAAGCCTATTAGGTCTCCACAAAAGAACTTTGATTTGAAAACAAAATAGAATCGAGTCAGTAGTTGAGTCATTTGGTCTGTGTCTGATAACTCATCCAGATAATCAAATTCACTTTCACTGTGCTCAGTTTTGTTGCTCATTTTTCAAAGTAACGATTCAGAACAAAATGAAAACGGTGGAAGCAAGGGAAACGGGTCTGGGGCCACATACGTTTTTTTCCGGACCGGATTCAAAAATCCGTATCTGCCCAGTCACGTGACTTTTCCCAATGGTTTTATTAAGAGCACACACGGGTCTGTATGGGTCATATGATAACAGTAATTATACACCTACACTCTCAGAAAATAAAGTACATTATTGTACCTTTAGGGGTACAATGGCTTGTCATTGGGGAAGTACCCTCGAAGGTACTTATTTGTACCCTTTATATACTGCTTGGGAACATA
>JAOANJ010000002.1:3593397-3605034 GCA_026413345.1 Ariopsis seemanni | reverse complement strand
TTCACGTCGAAAGAAGGAGGAAAGTTTTGCTTGTTTTGACATGGCGAATTATTAACACGAGGAAATACTTGTAATTCGCAACTAAAAAGACTGCAGCTACACCGGCAGCTTGAACATGCTTTCTAGTGCGATTGTGTTGCGCTTGCGCAGAACGGTGTCAGTCCTGCGCGCCTTAGCTTGTGCACCTGAAAGCGCGCCTTGGGCGTGCGTGCCTAACGAGCTCCGGCACGCGTGCCGTTAACAAAGAACACCCGTCTTTAATCAATGAACTATGTTTGGGCTATTTAAGGACTGCGCCCATGCAAGGACGATGCAAAGTATTACGCCGTGTCTAGGAACGTGAAAAATCCAAAAAATAAATTTCTCCATTTGGAAAACCGGAGATTTTCAAGAGTTTTATCAAATATCCGGATTTCCGCATAAATCCGGAAGACTTTCATCCCTGATATAAATCTGGGCAGGGCACACGTTCTGGTAAAAATAAACCAGCTGGAACACTGTTCATCATAGAACAATATAACAACAACCCCCCCCCGACCTGAAATACCTATTTCATATTTCGATGGCATCCTTAATAACCCTAGCTGAATGATGTTAACACACCTAACTTCAAATCCAACACACTGATGAACTCAAAACGTTCTCCGTTTACCATGACAGAAAACTGAGGATGCCGCGGTGTTCAAACCATATTTCAAGCAGGAAAAATCAATCGAGACGAGATGTTACAACCTCGATTCCAAAAAAGTTGGGACAGGGGTGTGTTTACCACTGTGTTGCATCACCTCTACTTTTATCAACACTAAATGTTTGGGAACTGAGGGAACCAGTTGCTGTAGTTTTGAAAGTGAAACGTCCCAATGTTGGCACTTCGTAATGCGCCAAATGTTTTAAATTGGAGGACAGGTCTGGACTGCAGGCAGGCCAGTTTAGCATCTGGACTCTTACTATGGAGCCATGCAGTTTTAATATATGCAGACAGCAGTTTGGGATTGTCTTGCTGAAAGAAGGAAGGCCTTGCTCCAAAACCTGTATACATCAACCATTCAGCATTAACGATGCCTTCCCAGATGTACAAGCTGCCCATGTCATGTGACTAATGCACCCTCATACCATCACAGATGCTGGCTTTTGAGCTGTGCACCGATAAGCAGCTGGAGGGTCTCCTCTGCTCTTTAGCCTGGAGGATGTGGTGTCCATGATTTCCAAAAGAAATTTCAAATTTCGATTAGTCACACCACAGGACAGTTTTCCACTTTTTTTAAACTTGCATGCTGATGATGAGGAAGACTCGAGTCAACGCTATACTGAAAACAGCTCCATGCCTCACTTTTATAGGAACGGAGAGGAGCCGAGCAAGAAGACAGAGAACCCCACAGACTGAGCACCAAACCCTCAATACACACCATTCATCTACGGCTAATGTGACTGCCGTTCCTCGTGTCTTCTACTGTACTTGTGATGCTACACTTTCATATCGGATATGAAATGAACACACTAAAATTGCAGTGCCACAGCTGAACAAAGATGGCAGTGTGCTCAGAGACGATCTCATGGCGCTGGGCAGAGGTGAACCTCGGGTCGAGCAGCTGTGGATAATTGGAATCGGATTTGCGACAGATGATTTTAAGGTCATTCTCTGTCTCTCTCTTAAACACACACACTCTTATAAAGTGCTGAGTGAGGCACAAAAACATGACCAGACACACATAGGAAAGGAATCTCAGACTGAATCAGACTTCAAAAGCAATAAAACAAACAGCGAGACTGATCAAATGCAGAAAGAAAACTACGTCAGCGGGTCGTGTCTTCGCTATAAAATGCGAAATTACGGTACAACTTGTAGCTCCACTGGTCGCACGATTTCTGTCTACGCCACCACCATGTGGTCAAACCTTAGTTATTAAGGAATTAAAAATCCATAAAAAGACCTCACAAAGGTCTCCCACAATATCTCTGTCTGTGAAGTGCATCAGGACATGATTTATCACCTTACGGATATGATAAACGCATCTTCCAGCCCTAGTGTGGACATTCAGTTCCCACTAACTTTGTATATGAAAACATGCCTGCCCTCCCACCCACTCACACACATGCTGGAATGGGAACATCGTGTGTGTGTACGCATGTTTTTTCGAGCAGACTGTTAATCACATCGTGCTGCTGTTGTCTGTAACCACAGATCTCTTATCTCACACTACCCTCATCTTCAAACTGGTTCTACTACCCAGAACCCAGGTTTCATTTCAGCCCACATAAAAAAAAAAAAAAAACACGTACAGGTGTGAGGGGATTCAAATGCAGTGCCACATTATCAGAGGAGACAATCTGACCATCGTTAGCAGGACATTCAGAAAAGAAGTGCAGCTCAATGCTGAACCAGAGACAGACAGAGAGCGAGAGAGAGATGGAGATAGATGAGCATCGCTGCTTTTCTGTCAGAATCTGGATTTTATCGTCAACCATCTGAGAGTTCTGTTTTCAGTTTACAATGTAGGCGATAAATCTACACCTCTGAGAGAAACCTGGACAGAACGTCTTGCCAACACACACCACTCATCAATACCAACTTTGTCATACAATGAAGTCGTGTGATGTAATACATCACAGAGTAATTCCAAAAAAGTGTCAGTGTGTGTTTTTAAGGAAACGGTATATTCTGCGTTAAACATGGGAGGCATTCCTTCTCGAACAGGAAGTTGTAGTACACAGCTTCAACAGGGATTTGAGGGGAAAGGGGAAAAGCAAAAAAAAAAAAAAAGGGCCAAATAAGTAATTTTTTCATTCATTCTGTACTCAACATGGCTGAGCTGGAATTGGGGTGAAAGGTCCTTGTTTAACTCCTGTTTCAGTTTTCTCAGACCATTAAAAGGTACAATCCTCTTTTTTTTTCTTCCCATGACAATATACATGCTTAATCCATGACCTCAGCATAAGTGTAGACACACCTCCTGTCAGTCATTTTATACCCCCACACACACACGCGCGCGCACACACACCAGGGCCACTGTAGATCCTGGGGGCGGGCATTTGTGAACACGTGCGGTAATGACTGGTAGAGACAAGGAATTTTAATTATTATTTATTATTATTACTTCAAAATGTCAAGTCTACCTACAAAACTATTAGAACTAATTATTAAATTTAAAAAGAGCCTAATCTTACCTAATACACCTTTAATCAGCAGAAACCATAGTGCTGGTGAATTCCCGATTCCGATTGGTCAGAAGGTGTGGATTAAAACTGCAGGTTTACATTAATGCGCTCGTTTTGATACGTGATCTTTTCTATAGTAATGACTTGTTCAATAAATGATGCACTAATAATAAACAGGTTTAAAAAAAATAGGCATGACTGATGAAGATACGATGGAGATGGTTATTTGCCGTTTATGGAAGGAGTCTCCAGTTTCAGGGGTAAAGCTGTAACTTTCAAGGAGTAAAAACTCCCTGGAAGGTCACAGCGCTTTTCTGCTAAATCCACTTTTCCAAGTTCATATTTATAGCGCTAGAATAGATCTGGTGTACTGACATGTGTCGATCACGCCGTCTCTGAGAGCAACACTTATGTACGTGTGTTTACCAAATGTCCTGGAGTAGGTGATCTGGAGTCCTTCAGCGCTGCTGAGCTCGGCACGTCCAACAACGGCCATTTCATCTGCAGATACTGAGGACCAAAAACAAAACGAGTGGGAAAAAAAAATAATTAGTGCAACGCAATCATCAAAAGGCTCACACACACACCCACATACGCATGTCACACAAGAGATCTGGCATTGCAAATCTTATTTTTGTTCCTGAGAAGCTCACAACATTGTTTATCTGATGCTGATAATCTGTGTCTAATGGTGACTGATGTCAGATGACAAAGCGACACCCACACTGCGTTATGTGTGCCGACTCGAACGAACGCTCGGCCCAGGAAAAACTCATAAATAACAGGTCAACACAGAACACACACACACACACACCCCTGCAGGTGTATCAGCATCAGTGAGCGTGAGGGATGGGAGCAGAGCAGTGTGTGTGAAATCGGCGATTGTCAAGGAATGGGTTTCTATAATGATCCCCATCTGTGGGATCCCATCGAGAAAGATTGGGCCCTCGTGTGTGTGTGTGTGTGTGTGTGTGTGTGTGTGTGTGTGTGTGTGTGTGTGTGTGTGAGAGAGAGAGAGAGAAAGACAGAGAGAGAGAGAGAGACACACACAGCTGGGATGATGTCCCACAGAGAGTGCTGGGAAAGCGGGACTGCGGTGAGAGCTCGGATTCACCGATGATGCCCTGGTGAATATCCCTGACCTCCTGACTGCTCCCCTGTGACAACCTCTGGCACATCTTCATTTTTTTTCTTCATCATCATCATCATCATGGTGCATTCCAGGTGTCCAGGATTTTTTTTTCTGATGCGTGACGACTGGCTAAGCCACAGCTCTCTCCAACCCCCCCAATTCGCCCCCTCATCCCAAACCCTCAACCTCCCCCTTACTTCCTCCCTCTCTCTCTCTCGGCCCATGGACTCGAGGCTGGTCTCGCACATCTGGTTTACGGATCAGTTTAATGGCCGGATACAGCAGATTTTCATGCGCGCAGACATTTTTTCTCCCCGCTGCTCTCCTAGATTTAAAACTAATAAAAAGCTGTTGTGCGAGAGCTCCCATATTCTTACAGATTACTACAGGCTGCGCTGAGCTGAGCTAATTTCAATTCCAAGAAGTCCGTGAGTGCACGCGTGTGTTCTCAGCAGAAGGTTCTCCCATCGTCCTTTGCAGCAGGTCTGACAAACCTCACTCGCTGTCACCCAGTGCTCTCAAACAAACAAAACAAAGCCAAAAATATGCCAGAATGCAAACACGCGCATGCACGGAGATAACTATTAAAGTGCTTTAAATGGAGCTGGGTTTAGATGCGGGAGATACGTTGCTCCATGTTTGATGGTTCCTGCTGAACTGTTTGATAGAGAAGCAACTCGACACCGCTAAACTTTCATGGGAAAATTCTTTTGGTCGATGGCTCAGATAATCTCCACACACACACACACACACACAGTTTCTGAACTAGTCACTATTTTTATGGTCAAGCAGTGGATTGAGAAACAAGCTTCTTTTCATTTTACTCTAAGTAATGTTGAGCATTCTACTTAGGTACAAAAATTTTGTCTCTCTCAGTGTAACACCAAGTTTCATCACATTAGGATTAAAAAAGTTTACCTCCTCAGTGTTTGAAAGCATTTCTTTTTCCAATTAATTGCCTTTATGTGTGACTAATAGTGATGAAACTATTATAACATAAAACAAAACATAACAGCACTCAGGAATTGGCAGCGTGCATCATTACTAATCCTAAAATCATTTATTCTGACAACTGAGTCCCCCCCCCGTCCCCCCCCGAGGCCGGTCCCAGTTTATCAGGGTCAAGCGAAGGCAAAATGCATAAATATGAGGTTTAATTGAAAACGTAACACAATCGGGATTCGTATCTTTGAGTGATTTCACGGGTGGGCTTTGGAGCTGTAGAGGGGGTGAGTGAGGCCTGACACACACTCTCTCAGACACTGACGGAGGAAGTTTACACGGCCGGGAGTTTAAAAATGGAAAAGGCATCACGGTGCAGAGGGAACAGCGGACGGAGAGGGACGGACATGAGAGGAGGGAGGAGAGAAGAAAAACATTTTCAGGAATGAGGTTTGTTGGAGCAGGCACAGGGGATTGTTTCCTGACAGCTGGGGGGCCAGTGGAAAGGGGGATGGGGGGAAAAGTGTGTGCGCGCGCGCGCGCAGTGTGGGCCCCTCGTTCCCATCCAAAGAAAGAGGAAATTCTTGGAGTTGACATCAGAACTGAATGGCGCGCGCGCACACACGAGAAAGCAAGTTGGGGAATGAAAGAAATTAGATAAAGAGAATAAAAGGAGAGATGAGGAGAGAGAGCGCAAGAGATAACGAAAGAGACAGAATAGATTGAAGGAAAAAACCCAAGACAGAGAGAACAGTATCAGAAGGAAACAAAGATAATGAGAATAAAAAAAAAAATGTGACAGAAAAAGAAGGAAAGACAGAAGACATGGAAAGAGTGAGAGACACAGACATCGAGAGAAAGCAGAAAGAGAAATGTGAGAATGAATGAAGAATCCAGAAGGTTTTATTTAATCTGGTCATCACTTTACACTGAAACTTCGGTAATTCCTGTAAAACTTCCATTATGATTACTTATGACTTGTGTGTAAACTATTTTAATATTTAATTGGAAAATTAGCAAAATATGAAAAAAAATACATAAAAACAAACTGTATACCATAAACTATGTGCAGTAATTCAGTAAGCTTTTCCTACATCCCAAAATGTTTCCAGAACACTTGCTCCGTGTCATGATCTCAGCTCATAACACTCTCTGAATCAAAACACACACACACACACACGCCTCCAGGGAGCTGGACACCTCTAACGTCGGACACCGCTGCAGTTTTTCCTGAACAAAAACCTCCAGAACGTGGTGTGCTTGTGCTTCAATAACACAGTTTTGTGTGTGGGCATCCTGTCCACTTAGCACATCAGGCCTGTCTAAACAGAGCAGCGGGCCAGGACCAGTGCCACTAAAACTGTCCTTGAGCTGGCGCGCGCGCACACACACCCAAAAAACTGACAGCACTGGTCAGCACAATCTATTTCCGGAGAGAGAGAGAGAGAGAGAGAGAGAGAGAGAGAGAGAGAGAGAGACAGACAGACAGGCAGAAAGAGAGACAGATGGAGTTGTTCAGTTTTATATTAAGTGTTTATATGGAGGGGGTTTGGAAAAAGATTGGTATAAACTGGATTCAGTAATTACGTTTTACAGTACACTTAAGGCTCTGCACTAATGCTTTGCAGGTGCATCCAAGTTCAGTTTAAACAATGCAGACAAGAGCTGGCATGAAACCACACACACACACACACACACACACACACACACGGGTGGGCTGCTCATCACCCTTTATTGCACATCCCAAACCAGCATCAATAAAATGCAGGAAATTGAGAACATTCTCCTGTACGGCTGTTCGTTAGCTACCAGACAGACATTTTGCAAAAAAAGTGAAAAGTGCGTCACTGAGTGTGTCAACGTTACCAATGAGTAACGTTCACTCTGCCCTGAGGCGAATACCCAAAATAACTTGTGACCAATACTTTTTTTTTTTTTTTTTTTTAAACCTGTGCAACAGTCTTCTTTTTTTTTTTGCTTAAAAGATACAATAGTGGATATTTTTGTGTGTTTGAATGTGGTGTCTTGTCAGTCTTTTTATAGACCCGCCCCGTTTCACTTTGAAATCAGCAAGCGCCCAGCATGGCCAGGCGAGCAAACGCGATTCCAAAAACCCCACCTAATGACAAGAAAAAAATGCAGTAAATCCCGAATAAACCCTTGACAGCGTTTGCCTAATGCACCTTTAATGATTCTGATTTCCATACCCAGATGCCCCGAAGCACATCTGTATATCAAAAACTAGGCTGCGTCTGATCCGTCTCCCCCTCTCTAATTGTCATCCAGCACTCCGTCTTGGCCTCCGAGATCAGTCGGAGCTTGGTGCTCGTAATGAGGGCTGTAGGGGCTGCGACTGCGATACAAAGGGTGGCGAAAGGCTCTCCAGAACCGTGCCAGACGAGTGCCTTTGGTTCTCTGAACAGAGAGAATACGGCATATGCTCCAGGGCTCGGCGAGTGCCAGCAGGCTTGGGTCTGATTGTTCCGCCTCTTTCATGGAGTGTGAGAGAGCCGAGAGGAGAGCAGAGCAGCCAGGAAAGCTTTGTCGACTTTGACGAGAGAGAGAGAGAGAGAGAGAGAGAGAGAGAGAGAGAGACATGCCTGCCAGGGAGGCAGATGTGAGGGGCATTCATCAGTGAGAGGGAGATTAAAAAAAGGAAAAGACTTGCCCGAATAGACAGGAGGATGAGTGACATGCTTTCATTTAGACTCGATCTGGGACGCTGATGCTTTTTTGGGGTTAAAAAGTTTAACGAGGAAGTTTGAAGTTGTTGCAGGAAGCACACGTGTAGGTCAGGTGTGGATGACGGCATAAAAGAAACATGGTCCCTAACTCCGCCCTCGTGATTTCATTCCAGGAAAGGAGTTTAATCTCAAGCTCTCAAACACTGAAGAAACAAAACATTATTCGTTAAACATTACACTTTCCCCAAGTGTTCATGTTTACATAACAGGTCTATTTAAAGTCTACACACTGCATAGTGACAACTTTTGAGCAAAGATTCACAACTTTTACTGAAAATATCTACGATTTTCTACAAAGATTATTCACTAAATTCAACAACTGCCTTTAGACTTCCATTTTATGGCTGAGTAATACGACAAGATGACAATATTATTAATATCATGAGCAATTATGGGATACCACCCTCCCCACACACACACACACCTTTAACCATTCTGGATTTCAATAAAAAAATGCTAATTCCATCAAATTTCCATCATTTCTTTGTCTTCAAAATGATCACACACATCCATCCCATCACCCCTCACTGTCCCACACAACAAATTCTTGTATCCCATACACAGTCAGTCCTCCATACCCAGGCTTGTAAACACACGCAGAAGATAATGTCAATCACCTGATGTGTGTGTGTGTTGCACTTATTTAAGCCCCCCCATGGATGTCAAATAGCCCTCCTGCAGGCTGCTGCGTTAAGGTGCTAATCGGTGCTGATAACGCTAGCGTTGCTCTGTGTGCCTGCCTATTGTTAGGAGTCCATCACCTGCTTAATGCTGCTCATTTACACCTCCTGTTAGTCCAGGCAGCGCGTGCGCGCACACACACCACCCTTACACACAGGATGGGGGAGACAAGAAGCCCACCTAGCCCCGGCTGGGCTCCATTGTTCAGGACTTGTGGCAAATTAAACAATTACGGAAGGCATTCTTAGGCAAATAGGAGACACAAGCGTGCTAATGGGGCTGTAATTACAGGGAGAAGCTGACGATCAGCCAAACTCCGCAGATATCTTACACTGTTCCACTGCGATGACTTTAAAAAAAAAAAAAAAAGGTTTAAAGTAAACTGAAAACACTTCAGAATCTGTTTACACAGACACACCTGACCTGAACTTCAAATCGCTCACACACCCATGTCTCAGTGATTGACGAATGGGCAACCCTCTCCGATTCACCGAGTCTACTTGAGGCGCAGGATTGTTTATTTTGGCTGGGGAGCTGTTTACAGTCAGGCGAGACGAAATTTACCAAAAAAAAATAAAAAAATCTCCAACATGAAAGAGGCCATTTTATTTCCACTCTCGGCACCGGTGCACATTTGGCTTGGCATAAAATCTCCCAGCGAGGCGCCTGAACTCCTGTACGGGTATCTGAACTATGTGCCTCATCGTTTACCGTGTGGACAGTGCGAATTTAAGTGTTTTCCGGTGTGACCTGCGCGGCCTCGCGGCTCTCCCATTCACTGCCTGACAGCCCTAAAAACTAGGGTTAAAGGTCGACCTGACAGAGTGCACTGGTCTCCGAGGCAACCCGACCCCTTTTTTGGGACAGGCTCGTAGGCCTCTTAATGCACAATAGAGCTCTCAGTGGAGAAGGATCGGGGTAAGAGCTGGGGAGAAGAGTGTGCGAGAGTGTGCGCGCGTGAGTGAGATTTGTTTTTAAACACTTGACAGCTTTAAGTTTTCAGCCTACACTGAAAGCGCTAGGGTGAATAAAGGAAAGGAAAGGAAAAGAAAAAAGTGTCGCTGCAAAAAATAGAGTATAAAAATATTGCGGCGCCGAAATGATCGCCACACACCAGACCATAAAAGTAGAAATAAATATCCTCACAACAGCCAAAGAAAACGTGTTGCGGTTAGCAGGAAAAACTGTAAAATGACTTTTCTGTTTAAGAAAGTGCTAGAAAAATATACGAGCTTCAGTGCTGATGAAGGCACCACTAGAGATAATTTTTCAGTCCTCTCATGTCTTGAGGACTTTGTTCTTCAGGTTTGTACACAACGACCAAAAAAAGAAAAAAAGGGAGGGAAAAAAAAAAAAGTCACCATGACGTACAAGCAGCCATTTTCTTTCTCTACTTTAGTGTCATTTTGCTGTCATTATGGTGAACTCTAATTGACAAGTCACTCCGATTTAATTAAGTTTAATGAGTCTAAATGAATCCCACTGGAATAAACTCATCTGTATTCAGCATATTTGCTTAACAACATGTAATAACTGATTGCTCTGATTCCGTGCTTTGATTTTCCTGGGCGGGGGGGGGGAAGAAGAAGAAAAAAAAAAAAAGTTTGTGAACCCCTGTGGCCTAAGAAGTATTTAAAGGTTAAAGGCTTCCCTCCGTTCGCTCATCAACAGAGACACGCCCTTCCCTAAATGGAGCCGGACGCTTTTTTGTCGCAGCTGTCACACTCCTCCAAGTCATGGCTAAAATCTGGCCATGTCATGATCCTGATCTACGACTTCCTCCTGAGGAACAGCGCAGTCCTAATGTTTCAGCTGCAGGAGCAATGCATGCATACATGAGACGGAGGGAGGGAGGGAGAGAGAGAGACAGATACAGACAGACAACTGGCATGAGAGAAAGATAGCAAGAATGAGACACAGAAGAGATGTGAGAGATGGATAAAGTGAGAGACTGTGTGAGAGAGAGAGAAAAACAGAGCTAGAAAGAGATGAGATTAAGAAAGATAGAAAAAGCCAGAGATGAAGAGACAAATGGGTAGATATATAGAAAGAGATAAAGAGAAAGAAAGACTGATAGAAAAAAGACAGATTAGAAGGAGTTCTAGGTTGAAAGATCAGTCTATAGAATAAGTGAGCTATTGTGTTGTGGAAAACAACAGTTGAAGTGAAACCTTGCGCATAATTAGAAGCAGCGGTAAATAGTGAGTGTGTGCGGCAGAAGGCGCAGTGTGTGCGTGCGTTTCTCCCGGGGCAGAGGAAAGCTGGTTATACTGTTTAAGTCAATTACTAGGCTGCTGTGAGGTTCCTCAGTACCTGGGGATCTGATTACACCACCACCTCCCCCTCAGCCCAATTCTCTCCCTCTCTCTCTCTAAACAGACCAATCGCACATGTGACTTGTCACCCGACCTGTGCACAGAGCTGCAGAGTTCTTTACGGCCGGTGAGGGCGAGCGAATTACCGAGCAATTAGCCAAACTTTTTTTCCTTTTAAATAATAAAACCCAGACACTGTGGCTAGCTGTGAAATGGCTGACTGGATGCTTGCTGTAAAACCTCAACAGTGGGATATCATTAACGTGTGTATTCACTGCTTAAACTATTACAGCAGAATATCTCCTCATCAAGGACACGTTCCTTTATGGGATTGTACTAAAGAGGACAAAAACAAAAAACACCGCACCTCTTTTAAATCTTGGAAGTCTTATTTACGACCACGTGAGGAGTCGCTCCTGATAATTATGGGCTGCGTTGGTTGTGGGGTTACCACTGGCAACTAGACGGCCTGCCTCACCCGTTGGCATAATAATCACTTGTAAACTTCAGCAAGAGCGAGAGAGTCAAACCCCACCTTTGACTGGCCAAAAAAGAGAAAATAAATATTTGCCTGAGAGTAAATTTGATCTGGCGGCGCTGAGAGAGTGCCAGAGCTTCAATAAGAGCTTGTGTTAAGAGAGCCACCATTTAAACTAGCCCTTTCAGA
>JAOANJ010000002.1:3582746-3593264 GCA_026413345.1 Ariopsis seemanni | reverse complement strand
ACACACACACACCCACTCCGTCTCTCTCTCACACACACACACACACACACACACACACACACACACACACACACACACACCCCTCTTCCCCCTCATCCCACAGCTGTCTATAGATGGCTTAGTGTGTGTGTGTACCCAGATCTCCAGCTCTGCCTGCTCAGACTCACTTCCCCCCCACACACACACACACACTTATCAAAACATATTTCTCACACCATTTTTCAAAATCACCTTTAAAAAAAAAAAAAAAACCTTAAAATTTCAAACCGTTTTGGTGTGGACGAGAAAAATGTGCTGACGTCACAGCATGTGAACCAGCGAACGTTCGTTGCGCGTTTCAAGTGTGTTCAGATTCTGCAATTTTGTATTTGCTAATACTTCCAATTTCACTTTGTTTCATCGCTATATCCTCATGAGAAAGCCTTAAACAGTAGCTCCACCTCATAAATCACGCCTCACGTGTGTTTTCTTTTTCGAACTTGGTGTTTCTCTGCGTTTCTTTTTCTCTACCGCTCAAGACGCACGGTCTTAAAGTTATTCCTGAAACATTTAGCGTAGTGGTTTACCGAGCTGCTATGCTCATGAGAGCGTTGTCAAATCTGGCATTTTCAAAAGCAAAAAAAAAGTGTGAATGGAGGAGAATTAAAAAAATAAATAAATAAATAAAACTGCGTGGATGGAAATATTTTTGAAAACGCTGTTCATGTAGACACAAGCAGTTTCTAAAATGTTTCAAATGTATTTTTGAAAACGCTGCTTGTGGGGACAGACACATTTTCAAAAACTCGTGTGCGTGTGGAGATATCTTCAAAAATGCAGCTCATACGGACAACCACGCGACTTGAATACAGTTTAACGCTGTTCGTATCGATGGGGATATTTTCTAAAAATGCCGCTTGTGTGAATGGAAAATTTGTTGGAAGGGTTAAAAAAACTATTTATAAATAAATAAATAAATAAATAAATGTCATCATGTGTGTGTATTCCTTGCTCACCATCCAGGTCTCCATCTTCGCCTGGAGCCTCTCCCCCTCTTTCACTCTCACACACACACACACACACACACACACACACACACACACGAGTATTTCCAAATGTGGGACACCCTGGCAGCACCTGGAAATCACTGGATGGATCATGCAGAGCTGCGACTCGAGTTCCAGTTCCGAGGGCCTCAGGCTTTTCAGTAAATATGCTCAGGCTTCATGTTACGACCGACACCTTACAAAACGCACACACACTCCACATAAAAAGCAAAACGACTTATAATGACTTGAATAACAATCAAGAACTGATTGATATCGCACACCACCACTCACAGGTCATGCGCTGATATCAAGTGCTCCGCATGCTGAATATCGCAAGTTACTGGTCATATAGAACATGTCCGTTTATAACACACTGCTTGGACTTTTTCCCCCCCCCTAAAATCCTGAGTCCTTCAGGCATAGCAGAGCAAACAGGAAGGCTCCAGAGTACAATGACAGAAGCAAACACATGTGCGTGCGTGTGTGTGTGTGTGTAGCTGGACCACACCTGGATGCCGCTGTATGGGTCACAGAAAGGCTCCAAGATGGAGATAACGTAGAAAAAGGACAAACAAAAGGAGGCTTCACCTTCCTGGAGCGGGCGTGACCTCACGGCCTCCTGCATGTGTGGGCTGCGTTTCTCACAATTTAGGATCATTGGCAAAGTTTATCTCTGAACAATAGGTACTGGTGTTAAGCAGAACACTGAGGGGAAAAAATTAAACCATGATTTCTAAACATGTCACAAGAAAAAGAAGAAAAGGATTTTTTTTTGTTTTGCACATCAGCACATGGCAATCAAGTGACTTATCCATGTCAGAACAGTAAACAGCCATAAAATGCAGCGGCGTCACCTGTCTGGTAGAACGAGTGGCTCATAAAAACGCTGCATCTGCGTACCTGACCTCACCTCCACCTGGATTATGGTGACCACAGCGAACCTGCCAGTCGTGATCCAAGCGTTAAAATCATCCCTTATTAGATTAAAATCATCCTGAGGACATGAGCACAAACACCAGTACTGATCAAGTCACATTTAAGCGTTTAGAAACAATGTCCTTTTTTCTTTTTGAAGCCAAAAACGAAGACATTATCAACTTAGCGATTTAAAATAAATAAATAAAAAAATACACTTAAATCAAAATAGTAAAGCTGAATGTAGCGCACATAAATCTCCAAGTGACTTGATTCAATATTCAAGAATTTAGTTTACTATGTAATTAGAGTTCAGCTAAAACTTTGGCATTAATCATCTCTATAGTAAGTCTAATTTTTATTTTTTAAAATTCATCCAGAACTTCTAATTATCTACAATGGTGTGTGTAATATAAGGACTGTGTCATGCTGTTATAGGAAAACAATCAACAGGGTATGTGATGAAGTGAAGGTTTGTTGATTTTCCCATAAGAGCATGTCCTTAGAGTGTTTTATTCCATTTATTCCTCTTTACACAGCAGGAATGTGCTTAATAATAAACAATATTAATAACATGCTATACTTTTTAATCTGTTTGTTATATTTAATGTCTGCAAAATGAAGTAGCTCTTGTTCTCGCTGATGTTATAGCAGCACTCATTCCCTCAGCAGCCTCTATTTCTCTCGCTCTCCAAACCTTTTTGTACTGAAGATGTCATTAAACTTCATTACAGCTTCACCTTGGACACTGGAGACTCTTTCCATAAATGTTAAACTTATATTTAAAAAAAAAAAAAAAAAACCTCCCAACTTACAAACCTCATCAGCATCTCTATCTGAACGAGCTTCAAGTATAGAAACAATTACGTATCAGTAGGAGTGCACGAATATAAACCTGACAACAGAAAAACAATCAACGCTTCCCGACCAATCAGAACACAGACCTCAGAGCTGTGGTGTAATCCGAGCCACGTGGCAATGCACAGCTTAATAGGAAATGTGTCAGAGTCTATTAATCATGCTGTGTTAGGTATTATATGAATGGCATGAGAGAGAGAGAGAGAGAGCGAGAGAGAGAGAGAGAGAGAGAGAGAGAGAGAAATGTGAGCCAGATTGGAGCATTTCTAACAAGCACCTCAAAAATTCCCCCAGAGACCTGCGTTCTCTGGTGGATAAAAACCATCAAGAACCCTGTGAACAGTTAGCAGTGTGGAAGGGGGAAGGAGGATGAATGAAACATTAATTCAGATAGTTACGCAAGAGGAGAAAGAACAAGACAAGCAGTGGGGGGGGGAAGAAAAAATGGAAGGCAATTGGGGGGTGGCAGCGTTTACAGCCTGCTTTATAAATTGGGAGTTCAACGCTAATATAAAACAGTCCTAACACACACACACACGGGGGGGAGGGATCAGCATCAGCCTCGGGACAGTTTCCAAATCAACTGTGTCTTTACAGTGTTTAAATAAAACCCCAGTGTTCTTTACCAGCATGTTCCCCAAAAAAATAATCAAGTCACTCAGCCTTCAGAAAAGTGTACACCAATAAATAAAGTAGTTCTCGATTTTAAAGTCAGCGATATGTTTGGTTTCCTCTGCATGTACGCGCATTAGTCAGTGAAATGAAGTGGTCAAGGAAAGTCATGTCTCCAAAAAACTGCTATTTATACAGCAAAGCCACGAAGACACCTTGAAGCACGAAGCATTCAGAAATCCGCAAACATGAGATACAGGTTCCATTAAAAGCTGAGATGGAGTGAAGGATATTCAGGGGAAAAAAAAAAAGGCCCAAAGCCAAGGTCTTGGTATTGTATGCATGTTTAAGGCTGTGTGTGTAGGAAAGAAATGATCATGCTCTTACCCATCATCTTGGATTAAAAGTTTACAAAAAAGTGTGGAATGGAAAGCCATGAAGATTGTCAATTTCTCTCTCTCTCCCTCTCTCACACACGTTCTATTCAAACACGTACAAACAGAACCAACTTTACAGTCAGTGATGGTACAAAATTCAGTGCAAATCGACTCTTGTGCATCACAGGACTGTGCAAACACGAAGGATGAAAAGGAATAAATAATACACACAAAAAAAGGATAAACCATTTCTGTAGATCAGATCATCACCTGAACAGAAAGAAGCAGGAGACCAAGTATTTATGTGATGAGAGGTAAAGACTTAACACGTCAAAAAAGTGAGTCTCGATGTCAATCATCAAGTAGACACACACACACACACACACACACACACACACACACACACACACACACACACGAGACAGAGGTCTAAGTAATCCCACTCAGGCCTGTGACCCGTGGCCTTGACCTTTCACCCTTCACCCACCAGGAGGAAAAAAAAAAAATAGCAATGAGTGACATATAATCAGAAGTGTGTGTAGGAGTGAGATGGAGCTGTGTGTGTGTAGGTAAGTCAGAGGTGTGGGCAAACAAATGCGATTAAATGACAGAGAGAGAGACTTTGACCCTGAATTAGTCTCACAGAGTGAGTATTCAGCGCCAGGGCTAAGAGGCTAAACGCAACACACACAGGAGAGAGAGAGAGATTGATAGAGTGTGAGATGGAAAGAGATTGACAGGAAAAGGAGAAAGGGACACAAAAAAAAGAGCAGACACAGAGTGAAATGGAGGCAGAAAGAGAGAGACAGATTGGATGCTAACAGGAGTTTAAGAGAGTTTTATGAAGCTGAAGCTCGTATGCATAATACCAGTCATCCTGTTCACGGAAAATCCATAAAGCAGCAAATATACAACTCACCCACCTGCTGAGCTCTCTCTCTCTCTCTCTCTCACTCACACACACACACACTTACTGGAAAGCTATTAGACTCTAAGACAGACCATTACTTGATTAACATCTCAGTCAACACAGCCTATTTTTGAAGCTAATGATAAAGTATTGGCACTCTTGACCTTTGCCACATGATAAACCGTGTCGTTCTCAATGGGAGCCTGGTGAAGCAGACAGGTAGCAGCGCCACCACTACACACACACACTTAACACTGCACTGATATGCTGCTACATGGTACATTGCTCAACACGTGTGCAATGATAAGTGCATATGTGGTGCTCAAGTCCCCAGCTTCAGCAACAGTACAAGTGTGTGTGTGTGTCTCTCTCTCTCAGCTGCTGCTCTGAGGCCTTTGTCCTGCCACACATTACAGTCTGAGACACTCAAAGAGCCCTTTCAGCGCCAGATTTCCTCCTGCCAACACACACACACTTTTCTACTCTCTACAGCCCAAACTCACTCACTCTCTCTCTCGGTCTCACACACACCATGTTTTAAAGAACACCACACCTTCAGTTCTGTTCTAAAGATCATCCAAATCAAACTGAAGCTAACAGCAGAGTCACGTGCATGCCGGTTTGTGATGACAGCTGGAGTAACACAGAAGCTCGACGTGCCAGAGACATCAGGACCTATTACACAGGTCATTGGTGACAAGTGTGTGTATGTATGTATGCGCACGTGCGTGTGCGTGTGTGAGAGAGAGAGAGAGAGAGAGAGAGTGAGTGTGTGAGTGAGTGAGTGAGTGAGTGAGTTCTGTAGTACTAGTTTACAGCAGATCCATCACACAGAGTGCGCAACTAAATTTCAGTGTCCAGTCACATGATTGGACGCGCAACTCCGTCTCTAATCCGACTGGACATCTCAGGTTGTGCAGAGGTGACACGGAGGATGATGCAAGGTTAAACAGTTTGATGCTTTCTTCCTCGCAACACAGACAACGGAACAAAACAGCTGCGTTCAGGACAGAAACTGCTGATGGTGCAGACACTCTGTCTGCTGTTAATAATAATAATAATATTTAAAGTCAATTACATCTGGAGCTGCATGGACAGGACAGAGTGCGCAGAATGAAAAAGGACCGCGTGTGATTGAGAAGGGAATAAATTAAAAGAAAGAGAAAAAGAATGGACCAATATCTTGAATTCTTCCTTAAAAGGTGCCATTAACTATGGTCATGTCTTCACAAAGTACAAAAAGTACCGAATAGGACCAATTTAGCCTCAAAGTGTTTAATATCACAGAACCCGAGTAGCTCTTCATGTCCAGGTGCGTAAACAGGCTAATCCCAGTGTTTCATTGGGGGGGGGAGGGAAAAATAATTAAAAAAAAAAAAAGTCAGCTTGCTTGTTTGAACATCCAAACTTTTTAAATGTTAACAGAAACTAACATCTGAATTGTTCAGTAGCACTGCTAGCGAACAGCGAACTAAGAGTGTGGCATGGAGGATCCTGTACACTGCTGCTTGTTGATTTACTGCATGTAGTGAAGTGTGTTAGTGCGGTACAAGCGAAAAGAAATCCTCTCAACACAATAACTCGAGGACCTGTGTGAGGAAATAAGCAAACACCTCAGCTTGCATTTAGCTCTCACACACCCTGCTCTGATCTCTAAAATGCCTTGTACGAGGGAATTCTATCTCCTTCACACATGCTGGATGAAGCTCCAGCAGTCGGCAGATTGTCAGACAAGTGCAGCGGCGCTTTAAATCTACACACTGCTAGAGCAGTGTGTGCATAATGCTCGTCCTTGTTTCTTGTATGCACGCCAGTGGTTAGGACTGCAAACCGCTTGCTCTGGGTAATCATCCGTGTGGTTCTGCTGTTCTTTTAAACGCACACACACAGACTCCATGACCATATCCATGTGTCTCACGAGCTGCTATCGGTGACTTTCTGGCTGTTATCAGCTTCGGGCCCTTTCTTTCTATCTGCCATTTCGCAGCACCTAAAAGCAGCTTCCTATCAAGGCTAAATCCCCTTCACTCACTCTCACTCTCTTTCGCACGCACGCGCGCACACACTCTCTCTCTCTCTCTCTCCTAAGCTTTAACTGAAACCATCTGGTTGGAATACCAGACTGATGAAGCTCTGTTTAGGAGGTGCACCCCTCCCCTTCCCTCCCTCTTGCCCATTCGGAACAATCTGGTTTTATTAGCCTGGAGTCTAGCACTTAGTGCCCTGGTTTTTAAGAGCCTAAATGCCTCTACATGTGAAATAAAACCCTGGACTCTGAGCGAGGGGCCACACGTCATCCCCTGAGGCCCTCGCTGCAGCTGAGGTGGAGACGTTTTTGGGGGACGAGGAGAATGGGCTGGGGCGGGGGAAACACAGTGTGTGCTATCAATCAGGCCTGAGAGGTCTTATCAGCCCTGGAGAGGCGGAGATGGATCTCCCCCCTGGCCCTCCTGCTCTCTGGGGGGCAAACCTGGGCGTCTGGGGCTGACGGGCGCTGATATCTACGAGAGCGGAGGCGGAGTGGACACATGATCCGTGCCAAAACACACACAAACACCCCTATAGGCTTGTATAGGACACACATGTTGAGACAGTTGGTGTCTGTATCACGTATACGTTAAGAATGTAGACGCACTTCCAGCACTCGTTATTTTGGATGATGTGGGCAGCTGCGAGACGCCAAATTTTTCCCATTTCGCATCATGAGAAACAACATGAACACGCTTTACAAACTTAAGCATACCCCCCAGTCCATATCCCTCAACAGTTCTACGCACAACAATCCTCGAGCACTCGCAAGAGTTTGCGAATGGCATCACCACCGCGAAATTAGCTTCTGTGCCCCAGACTCCAGGAAGCCCTCAGGCTCTAATTGTTGAACTAACACTGATTCTAGCCAGCTTCTACTAATTACACAGGGGCTCAGCTAACACTGGAATTGCTCTGCAGTGTTAAACGGTGCGCTGGGTAAGAGCAGTAACTATACACACCCTTAAACAGCAATCAGGGTAAATGTGAATGGGGGGGGATGGGACACAAAGATGGAATTCACTTACAGTAGCAAGTTTGGCCATTACATTCAGGGGGCAAAACACAAACAAACAAAACAAACAAACAAAAACTAACTCAGAAACGCAAACATACACACACGGTCATGAGAGACTCGTATCCTCCCAAAAGAGCAGTCCCAAAAGCAAGCAGAGTTTCTATCGCCAACCAAAACACACGCATCTGATTAATAAATTGATGAGCAAATAAATTTATACACATACCCTTCCTCAGAAACTTCAAAGGATGTGACAGGGTGATGAGAGTCGTCGTTGGTGAGAGAGAGAGAGAGAGAGAGAGAGAGAGAGAGAGAGAGAGAGAGAGAGAGGCCGAATCCCTCCTGAAGGGCCATACTCTTGAAAAGCTGCACTGTACTATAAACAGAATATCTAATGGCAGAGAGGGAACGGAGAGATAAAGAAGGCTGCAGTGTTTTCTGGGGCAAAACTAAACAGGAATGTAGAAAAATACCTCCAGTATCACCCCCCCGTCCTCATGCACTTTGGAGAGAGAGAGAGAGAATGAAACAACACTCCTTCAGTTGTGGGCAACATGATGATACACTGGTGTACAGGTGTGTTTGGAGCAAAACCCGGAAGCAGATTGGGAAACGGTTGTATATTTGATCCGTCGGTGCTCAAATTTGGTACCAAGCATCACGGACATCCACAAAGTAAGAGCGCTGAAGGAACAGTAGAACGACTTGGGGATTTTGCCCTCCCTCCCACCGTGCTGAGTTAGACGGCGCTGCAGACTAAACACGGCGCCCAACGTTTCCACTGAGCCGCGTTTGTTTGCGAGTGTGGGCGCCAGCACACTAAAGCTGCAGTTACATACGTTTACGCGATTGTGAAATGTCCACTTGTTGAGAGGACGCAGGGACAGAGATAAACTGAGGGGACTGTCGAAACTTAAACTCATTCCTTGTGATGCGAAATAAACATGTTGCATTTGTCTGAAGGAATACTGGAGCACAAAGGAGGAAATCTTAACCACGACGCTGCTGACTCTCAAAGCTGATTGGCCAAAAGGTGTCGATTCAAATCGCAGCCTTGTTGTTGTTTTGAAGCACACGTTGTAATACGCGAGTGCTTCTATAGTAACAACTGACACAAGGACGCTCCAGGTGAACGTTTCATAAAAACGTGTGTAAGTGAAGATAGGGAAGGAGTCTCCAATGTCAGTGCTACACAACAGTAAGCACGTTTTCAGAGATTGTTTACAAGTAAGTGACGACAGGAAATAAGATGTAGTTTGAGGAAAACTGAACGCAACAATAAAAAAAGTACAACTTGTTTTTTTAAATTGTAATCGCTAGCACATAGATGTGGTGTAGGAGGAAAAAAAATACTGAGATGTGCCATTTTAGGAAAATTATCAGGGACAGCATGTAGCGATGTCTCCGCTTCATTACACCACCACATGGTTGATTATTTTCCTATAACGGCACACCCAGATGTGTTTAATTCCTTACTACTTAGACTAGCACATTGCTAGTTATTCACCAAACGTAAATAAGTCTTGGTTAATGGACTACTTTCGGATTTTTCCTCTCACATGCTTGCATAAATTGGACTTCTGTAAACACACAACACATGCGCCATGTCTAACTCTCCAAGCCAAATCTTTTCTTTTCTTTCTTTCATATAAAAGATACACACCTCTCTCTATACCTTCTTACAATCTCATTATAAGGGTAAAGCTGACAATATAAAAGTTAAACCTGCATGAATAAAAGACTGAGGATGGTGAATGAGTGAGTAACCGGGCGGGTCTTAGAATGCTGCATCGCTTCCACTTCTTAAATCCCAACTCTTTATAAAAAAATAAAATAATCATGAAAGAAAATAAATAAATAAATTCCATTATGATGACAAGGTTGGAAAAAACAAACAAACCCAAAAGTCTTCATTTACGAGCTTTTTTTTTTTTTTTTTGATTCCACACATTGGTGAAAAGTGATTAGCTAACATTTCCAAATCAATTAATTAATTAGCCAAACAAACTGGAACGATTCGCAGAAAAAGTTTAACCTGAATCAGTCCGGCACTATAGCTTAAAAAAGGACGAATAACTCGTCCACCAAGACATAATCAAGACACGAGTTAAAAATCGCACTGCCGTATTTGACATCCTTTATATTTGTGCTTACGAAAGGTTGTATCGCGGTCATATCTGCACACCTGCATGCACACACAAACACCTTCGTGCTCTTTAAAAGCATCTCAATAAGGCACTCTGAAGCGACTCGTGGGCTGATGAGAGGAGAGGTTACTGGAGAATAATGGCCTTTTTCTTTTAACGCCTCAATATTTACATTCCTGCTCAAACTCCCACAGGTATTCCAAACTCTGATATACCGCAGCCTTTCAGATTTTTTTTTCCTCCTTCTCTCTTATTTCATATGCTGCTCAAGTCTGAAAACATCTCTCCAAGCTAGACTGTTAAACCAAAAAAAAAAAAAAAAGATTTTGATAGGGTAAAAACAAGAAGTTCATTAGTTTAATCTTCAAAACACCAACATGCATGGAGAAAGTAAGAGTCTTTTAATCTCTTTAAAATAAATAAATAAATAAATAAAATCTACATTTAATCACAATTATAATACTAAATATATGGGTCCGTCTCAGAAACTGATCTCTCATTTGGGACATTATGGTCAAAAAATAAATATGTTATAATTTTACTATTTTTTTTGCATTTACCTAACACTCAATGTTTCTTTTGTCATGTGTAATAAGAATAAAGATAGCATCTTGCTTTATCTGGC
>JAOANJ010000002.1:3380318-3391097 GCA_026413345.1 Ariopsis seemanni | reverse complement strand
GCATCCTTTCAATTTTATCTCCCTCCTTATTTTATTTAATTATTATGTTTATTTTTGCGTCTGTTCTGTTTATTTTATGTAGTTCTTTATGTGGGTTTTTTTGTGGGTGGGGTGGGGGTGTTCTAATGCACCTTAAGAAAGTGTGTGTGGGATGGCTGTGGAACACAACTTTGTACTTTGTACCTGATATCTGTATAATGCCGATCTCCAATTTAAAAAAAAATGGTCATGCCAGTAGTGTGCAAAGCATCATCAAGGTAAATGCTGGCAAATACTTTGAAGAATCTAAAATACCAAACGTCCTTATATATGTTCCGTGTGTTATTTCATAGTTTTGATGTCTTCAGTATTGTAGAAAATCGTCCAGAAACAGAAAAACACATGAATGAGTAGAGTAGGGGTGTACAAACTTCTGAACGGTACTCTAGATGTTCCTTCTTCTTCACTCAGAACCTATGGGGGGGTGCAAACTTTTACAAGTTTTTCGACCGTGCTTAGAAGTTTAACAGATGAAATAAGATACAGGACTGAAATTGTGGAACAGCTTTGCCTTTTTAAAACCTGGTGTTTACGTCAAATGTGAACTCTTTAAACCGGTTTGTATTTGGTTCTATTAATAAACAAATCACTTTTATAGAAAATCAACTTTAGCCAGTTCAATTAAATCTGTTTTTTTTTCCCCCCAAGATGATACAAACCAGAGGTGCTCCGACTCACAACTGTAAAAAACAAAAGACCTTTAAAGTATAAATGTGCCATATTTTATTTAAGCTGTTTAACCTGCTACCGTATCCTGATACCTGTATCGGTCTGCAGTGAAACATTTTTGAACATCTAAACTTAAAGAAATGGGAAAAAATAAATAAGTACACTCATATGAGAAACGTTAGTGGCTTTTAGTTACATTTGAGCTTAAAAAAAAAACAAAATTTTTGGGATGTGTTTCTCGATCTAACAGGAATTGTTCTATCCACATTCACTGGATATGAGCAATCGCGCGCTCTGATTGGCTACTCTACTACCAAGATATCAGCTCATATACCATGAGTAGAGAAAAACAAAATGGCGGCGCGTGTTTGTTGCTGAACCAACCGAGGACGAAATAAAAACTCCACTTGAAAACAAAACCACAAAAAAAAAAGCAACAAAATACGGAATGAAAGTATTTGATGGTAAAAACATATCTTTTCTTTTAATTTTTCAAGAATTATTATTATTATTATTATCACATTTTTCACAAATTGCTCCTGTCATTTCGCAGGTCTGCTTACATTCTAAGCAGAAATGATGTGGTCGGACGTTTTGTATAAAGTTTTTATGGATCGAATTTGCAAAAATGTAAAAATAAAAATGCTCTGTTTCTCAAAATCCAGTGAATGTGGAGAGAATAAAACAGTTATTCCATTCGATCTTGTCGTACACGGATTATAGCGCTATCAGCTCATGTACGACTCAATTTCATGGAATAACTGTTCAATATCTGACGTCTTGATCTCTATAATTATGTCTTTGCAGGACAAAAATATATTTATTTGTCTTATTTAATAAACTACATAAGACTTTTACATGTAAATAACAATCTTATGGACTGACTGGGAACATGTCCCATTTTGGCCCTAAAAAGGTTCACATAGTTACCTTGCAGTCCAATAATAAGCCGTAGGGGGTACATTAGTGTAGTTTGGACCTTGGGGAACAGAAATGGACTCCTACTGTTGCCCTATTTCTGACAGCTTGTCAAGATGAATCTTAAAGCCTTTTTATTCCTGAATAAAGAATGAATTTACAGGTTTTTTACAGTACGTGTTTAGGTCTTTGGGATGCGTTTTATTTTTATTATTTGTCCATCAGGCCCTGATTGTCAGCTCTGTAGAGTGGAATAAAACATGAATACACTCTGTAACACACTCCTGGGGTGTTATTCACCTGAGAAGTGTTTGAAAGAACGGAACAGCTTCGTTGCAAAAGCGGCGTTTGTTTGTACAGCGTTCGAATCACCGCAACGCTTTTCAAAGCGCACTGTAGATTTGTGTGTTTGCTGCTTGTGGTTTTACTGAAGACGTGTGTATGTGTTTATGTGTGTGTGTGTAAAATGCACATGTAAAGTGGAACACAATCACAAATGCGATCACACCACTAAAAGCAGCAGCAGCAGCAAGCAACAAGGTGTATTTCTGTCCTCGTCACCTTGTAGACGTGTGTCTTTTTATGGCCTGTAACAAAAACCTCACTCTGTTTTCAGTGTCAGAGCCTCGTGGAGAAGCGAGCGGTGAAGAGGAACACATAGATGTGTGTGAAGAAGAGCGAACAGAGGAGAAGACTTCACCAAACCAGGTAGGACCATGAGCTTAGTGTGTTCTGTTGCATGCACTGCTGATAGAAAATACACGTTCTCGCAGCTATTTTGGCTCAATTTCTCAAAAAAAAAAAGTTAAATAATAAATAATTTTCTACACGGTGTAGTAAAGGTAGCGTTACAATATGTTGCATCTTGGATATTTATAGTATACTGTATATTTTGGACCAAGTGCACGATAAACACTCTGTGTCATGATGTTACAGGAAAATAATCAGTGATGGTGGTGTCATGAAGCGTTATGAGTGAATCACCTCAAAGTGGATTATTTTCCCATTTTTCACATCACGGCACATCTGGAAGCATTTCATTCCTCTCGGAAATCTGACAAACAACACCTGACGTTCGTTGTCATTCATTTTATCGTTTATAAACATACAGTTTATAGACATCTGCAAAACTACTTCCTGTTCTCACTTACGTTACAGCAGCTACATTCTTAACAGTTACTCCATGAAATCGAGTCGTACGTGAGCTGATAGCGCTATAAGCCATGTACGACGAGATTGAGTAGAATAACTGTTTTATTCTCTCCACAGTCACTGGATTTTGAGAAACAGAGCATTTTTATTTTAATTTTTTTGCAAATTTGATCAATAAAAACTTTATACAAAACGTCCGACCAAATCATTTTCGCTTAGAATGTAAACAAACCGGCAGTGAAATGACAGGAGCAATTTGTGAAAAATGCGATAATAATAATTATTATTATTGAAAAATAAAAAATAAAAAAGATACGTTCGAACTACTTTCATTCCATATTTTGTTGCTTTTTTAAATATTTTTTGAGGTTTTGTTTTCGAACAGAGTTTTTATTTCCTCATTTGGTTCAGCAACAAACACGCGCCGCCATTTTGTTTTCTTCCTTTTTTGGCAGTTGGCAAACTAACTTAAAGGTGATTACCGCCACCGACTGGGCTGGAGTGTGGAGCAGGAGGGATTTAGGGGGGAAAAAACCTATATTCTTTTATTTAGCTATTTCTGGTTCTTTTAAATACTTGATAACAAAGTGATATTGATGCGCTCCGCCATTTTGTTTTTCTCTACTCATGGTATACGAGCTGATATCCTAGTATCTGATTAGAGTAGCCAATCAGAGCGCCCGATTGCTTATATCCAGTGAATGTGGATAGAATAAAAACTTTTCTACACAGTCCTCAGTCGTTGAGCGCAAACTCCTCTGCTACAAAGCACTGACACCGGACACGCCTTCCGTAATAAACGTTAGAGAAACGCACCCTTACAGAAAACACATCTGTCCGTAAGCGAACGTCACAGCGAATGAGCCGTGACTATAGAAGGAGCGCATGAGTATGGAGCAAACCTGTGAATTACATTTCCAACCTGAATCAGAATGCGCTGTTCAGTAATAAACAGAGTATGACGGTTATATGATGTGAACCGTTTCTAGGTCACACTGAGATACAATTTCCAACATATTCACACACACACACACAAAAAAAACCGGGATGACTCTGAAGCATCAGCATTAGAAGCATCAGATGAGCACATGTTCAAAGTTCTGTGATGAGTCAGTCGCAATTTTTCCCCCGTTTCTCATCTTGCGAGAATTTTAAACCGACATACATACATGTGTGTGCATGTGTGCGTGTGTGTTCCAGTAGGTCAACACTCATCAGTGTATTAGTATGATTGTATGATAGCGACTCTGCTGACTCTGTGAGTTCTACCATGCCTGCTTTTGCTGTCTGGAAGCCAAGAGAGTGAATTTCCACACGTTCATGACCTCTTTTATTTGATGATTAGTATTTACAGAAAAGTGGGGACTTAAAAGTAGTTCCAGTTTATCTGTGAATTAAGGGAAAAAAAATCCCGTCACTGCTGGAAACACTGTTGGACACCTTGGTTTGAAAAAAAAAAAAAAACAACAAAAAAAAAACACTTAACCCTGTTGCTTGCTTCCTTTTTAAAAAGATTTTAGCATCAAGGCTACGCTGTTAACGCTAATGTAGCTTACAAGTAATAGATGTCTGCAGTACGTCACGCAACGTGGTTTAGGACATGATCTGACTTACAGACATCTTTAAACATCTTTAAACAAATCTTCACAACTACAATTACAAAAATGTTTTCTTGTTTTGTTATTTATCACACCGTGGCTCCACCTCCTGATTTTTAAGTGTACTACAAAGCTAGATGTGATGTAACCAATAAAATTGCATCAGTATTAAAACTACACACACACATATATACATATACACACACAGATATATATATGTGTGTGTGTATATATGTAACTATGTGAAGACTTGTGCATTGTATTTTAATGTATAGAAAATATTTGTGCATATTTCACGAGAGCTTTATAAACATCAGTGCAAAAATGAAAGAATGACATCGATACAATGGTCGAGGAAATTATATTTTTTTCCTCAAACCATCCCTTTAACTCTCAGATCTGCACTTGGACTGTGACTCACTTGGAACTGAAGTAACATTTTATTTAGCATGTGTAATAGTTTGCGTCAGATTTCGGAAGCAGCACATTTCCAGCGGCGAGAGCTGCCCTTCCTGTCAGCGTCCCTTACTTACATTCGCGGACTGACTTTCGTTCTGAGACGTTATTGACGCATCCCACGCACAGGATTTTTTTTTCTTCACAATTTGAAATAAGGTGGAAATTTAAGGCAGGCTGCTTACGGCAAGTTTGTCATGTCAGGCTGTTTTTAGTCGCGGTTTTGTTAGAGGGGGTGGGAGTGTGTTTGTGTATATGTGTGTATGTGTGTTGGGGGGGAGGTTGGAGCGGCAGTCCGACAACAAGCTGCTTCCTGTTTGAAACCGGAATGTCGTATTCAACAGCTTTGTGGTCTGAAATATCAACGAAATACCTTCTCTTGTGCTTCAAATGTCTGGAGTAATAATGATATGCCAATTTCACAGTTAAATTCGGCAACTCTGGTTTCGAGTTGTAGACAGATTTTCTTTGTATTTCAGAAGTTCCCAGATTCGATTAGACTCACAGATTCCAAGAATAATTACAAAAGAAAAAGGTTCTTTCTTCGAAACTGGGTTTTGTCAATTTCACAGGAAGTGTTTGTGCAGACGGCAGCCTCTGAACGCTGCGGGTGAAATTTCACCGAAGACGAGCAAAATCTGGTCAGAAGCTACGTGTTGACAAAGAAGCTCTCATTAAAAAAAAAAAAGTCTGCATAGAGACCGGTGTGATACTTTTGACTCATTTATGGTTACCCCTTTGTGGCCCACATTTGCAATATTATCCCCTTGACAGAATGCAAGACTGGTTTCGACTTTGTCTTCCAAATGACTCATTCTGCTACCAAGAGAAGGGACCTACATCTTCAATATTACTCAGGCACAGCAGCAGCCACCTCAACACTGATGGTGTTAGTCATTTCAGAGGTCTGCTTCTGGGAAGCCCTGATCTCGCTGAGGAACTTCAATTCACTCTGAAACCCTGAGAGTGAACTTTATTTACGCAAGGCCCCCCCGAACGACCGCTGCAGACGTCAAATGGAAAGTTGAGGGTTTACTGTACAGTCACTCGCCTTCGCTGAAGCCAATTGGTGGAGTGGAGGTTTATTTTGGCAAGATATTGGATGTGTTAGTTGAAATTCCCTTGATGGAAAAATCATAAACATTTCACACGTGTAACAATTGATGTGAACATGTTAACCATTTCAGCAATGCAGCGTATTCAGTCGCGACTGAATCAGATTTATCATTCGAGCTACAACATGGATTCGTGTCTGGTGTCATGGCGCGTTATTGTGCTGGAATGTAGTCAGTGGCAGTGCTCAGTTCAATTCAAATTATGTTTGTTTTTATATTAATGGTTCCAGTGTGTGTTAGGAAAACATTCCCCACACCATTACACCACCCCCACCAGCCTGAACTGTTCTCATTATATTACATTCATGGCATTTAGCAGACGCTCTTATCCAGAGCAATGTACAACTATCTGGGGAGCAGTTAGGGGTTTGGTGCCTTGCTCAAGGGCACTTCAGCCATTTCTGCTGGTCCAGGGAATCAAACCAGCGACCTTTTTGTCCCAAAGCTGCTTCTCTAGTCATTTAGTCATGACTTCCCCACCTCCAGAAATTGAGATTCATCTGATCAGACAATGTTGTTTCCCCTCAATTCAATATTTCTTGGAGATTGTTTTGTTTTGCAGGCATGTGACCCATCGTAACACAAGTGACAGTTTAGTTGTTGTTGTTATTTTCAATTAAACTCGTTTGTTGATGTTAGTAAATACACATTCCATTCTGTCCCAAAAGCTCAGAATAAAACTTCATAAATTTATGTGGAAGACACTTTTTTTATTGACTTAATATGAGTCCCACATACAAACAAACGTTGGATATAATGTTTTATCTATCTATCTATCTATCTATCTATCTATCTATCTATCTATCTATCTATCTATCTATCTATCGTCAACTGTCCATGTGGGGTGTGCCTGTGCCCAATGTAGCATCAGATTCATGTTCGGACTTGGAACCTGACTTGGAACCTTCTGCGGTTGTTAGCTCGTACCCAAGATGCTTTTCTGCTCACCGCAGCTGTAAAGTTACTTGAGTTTCCGTAGCTGTGTCAGAATAAACAAACCATGTCCCGAAATTGCATGTGGACACACATGCAAATGTGAACACTTCTAAAAAAATTGAAGGTGTCACTTTGAATCGTCTGATGACTCACGTGCCATTTTAATGGAATCACACATGCTGTTTATACGAAAACAAACAAACAAACAAAGATGGTGAGTTTGAAATCACTTAACAGCATGTGGGCTTCGCTTGTAAAATATGAGGTAGTGGAACTTCAAGCAAGACGTGATCCAGGAAGTGGACACAGAAGAAGAAGAATATCTGAGAATATATAGACTCAACAGAACAGTGTTTCAGGCACTTTGTGTAATACAGTAATGTTGAATGCTGCCGTATAGCACTACAGCTAATAGCGTTAGCATGATGATCGCGGGTAAAGCGAGGGATTGCATGAGGAACAGTTCAGCGATGCTGTAAAAGGAATGGAGGAGGCGTGTGCACATTTCCAGTGTGTTAATCTGAGAAATATATGCTGAAACTCACAACAACATTTTAATTTAATATATTTAACAGTTATTCCATGAAATCAAGTCGTACATGAGGTGATAGCTGACATGGTGCGTAGCACCGGGATTGAGTGGAGTAACTGTTTTATTCTATCCACATTCACTGGATTTTGAGAAACAGAGCATTTTTATTTTAAATTTTTTGCAAGTTTGATCAATAAAAACTTTATACAAAACGTCCGACAAAATAATTTCCGCTTAGAATGTAAACAAACTGGCAGCGAAATGACAGGAGCAATTTGTGAAAAATGCGATAATAATAAAAATAATTCTTGAAATTTTTTTTTAAAAGATACGTTCTTACCATCAAATATTTTTAATCCATATTTTGGTGCTTTTTTTTATTTTCTGGGGTTTTGTTTTCGAGTTTTTATTTCGTCCTTGGTTGGTTCAGCAACATGCTTCGCCATTTTGTTTTTCTCTACTCACAGTCTATGAGCTGATAGCCTAGTATCTGATTAGAGTAGCCAATCAGAGCACGCGATTGCTCATATCCAGTGAATGTGGATAGAATAAATATGGATATTAATCTGATGTTTGACCAATATTCTGAAAGGTACTGGATCCTGTTCCAGCACAAATTATGTAATCTATCTATCTATCTACAGTTACAGTATTCTCTCTCTCTCTCTCTCTCTCTCGCTCCATTTATCTTCTCTACTCAGAAATCCTTCAAACGTCAGACCCATCTTTAGTGAGTCACTTTTTAACCGATTAAAGACAATGCTGGGTTTTTTTAACTCTCTTTTTCCACCCGGTACTTTTTTCTTTTGCTCACATGTCATGTCACGCAACTCCTTGTCTGAATAATATCAGGTGAATTCTGGAGCAAGTGAACTCTTACTGCCACATCGACCACAATTCTTTCCTCAGTTCATAAAAACGCTGCTGAACGGTTGAGCGTGTGATTGATCCTGTGACAGTTGGTGTGTGTTTTTGCTGCCCTGGTGTTTTTCATTTCCTGCTTTGTGGCCTGCCTCTCACTGAGCCTCATTGTCTTCGCTGCTCATTTATTCTGGTTGCCACTTAAGCACACTTCCACTTTTGGCTACACCACATTCGACAATCTGGTATCTTTTTGTTGATATTCTTTTCGCTGCAGTTAGGCGTTAGAACGGCTTCTCTGGGAGAGGATCTGATTAGACGTTTGGATGTTGAAATGTTTATACATCATTAAATATGTCACTAAAATGGATAGTTAACGATGCGTGGTACTGTCCATCTGGTTAAGATAGATTCCCCCGGATATGTGTGTGTGTGTGTGTATACGTGCACTGGTGTCCCATTATCCAGGATGTATTCCCGCCTCACACCCAGTATTCCCGGGAGAGGCTCCGGATTCACCGTGACCCTGACTTACTGACAGTCAGTGAGTCACCGATGGCACCAGATGGCATTAATTTCCAAATTCACAAAATCATTCCCATTCATACTCTTCAAATGTGAAGATTGCACAGTTGATGACGATGTTTCATCATTCCAGCAATTTCCCAGTTTCAACAGTTTCCTTGTGACCTCTCCGTGTTCTAATTACGATACATGTATCGCGCAATCCTCGAACGTAACACTGAGTCTTTATTGAATCAGCTGTTTTTCTGTAGGAAGAAAACTGCATCATTTAAAATTACATGAACTAATAATTTAAACCACAGCAATCCTAACCAGGAGAAATAGTTCATCATGAATCATCTCAGCCGGCATGACCAACCTTCAGTGTTGTGATGTGGTTGAAATAATATCAGTCATTGGAATGTTTAATGCTGATGGTTGTAAAAAGGTGAACAAAATAATTAAAAATCAACACTGTAATTTTCAATTCACCCAGGCTGAAAACTAAGACGTTGAGACGACTGCACGATGTCAACGTTGATTTGTTTTCAAAATGGAAACACAATTGAACAGTGATTCGTCTTTGATGCGTGACGTTGATTCACGTCTGAATAAATGCTGAAATGCTGGCTGGGATGTGTTTAGAAAACAAAAGCATTGCATGTGAGCAAATAAGGTGAATATACGAATCAAGGTAAAAAGTAAACGAATAATTTGTTAAAGAAATCATGCGAAAATAAAGGAATCATGTGCAGGAGTCGCTTGTGAATAAAATGAATCATCTAAAAAAAAAATCACGTGAAAATAAAGGAACCGCATGCAAGAGTCACTTGTGAATACAAATGAATCAGGTCCAAGAGTCGCTTGTGAAAATAAAGGAATCACATGCAGGAGTCACTTGTGAATACAAATGAATCAGGTGCAAAAGTCACTTGTGAAAATAAAGGAATCACTTGCAAGAGTCACTTGTGAATACAAATGAATCAGGTGCAAAAGTCGGTTGTGAAAATAAATAAATCACATGCAAGAGTCATTTGTGAAAATAAATGAATCGTGTGTAAAAATTCACATGTGAAATTAAAGGAATCTTTTGAAAGAGTCACTTGTGAATATAAAGGAATCGGGTTCAAGAGTCACCTATAAAATAAACAAATCAATGCAAGAATCACTTGCGAATGTAAAGAAACCATGTGAAATCAATGAAGCGAAAATAAATTAATCTTGTGTAAAATAAATCACATCCGGAAGAGAGCACTCACACACACTACATGTGAAAAGTCAAAATTGAAGAGAGTCAAAATTTTGTGATAATTCAAATAAGTTACTGAGAAATCAAAGTATGCAGTAAACGTATTTTGCGACGGGTCACAGAGTACACTTCTGTGATAAAGAATACACACCTTTATATTAATGCCAATGCAAAGTGACTCCATGCAAAACTGCTTCAACACCTTAGACACAAGATCCCTTCTTTAATTCAGGATTCATTTGTAGGCTTATAGTAATTGTGTTACAGTAAGTGAGGAGCTTCTCTCGTGTGTGTGCGTTACGGATGAGAGTGAGAGTGCAGCCTGGGGCAGATGCCTCAGTGTGTGAAACCCCTGATGTGTTTCGCTTCAAACAGGATGAAACTTACATCTTCAAAGTGGTGAAAAAGAAGAAGAAGAAGCAAAAGAAAAAAAAACACACACACACACACACACATTCTCGGTTTTACTATGAATCGTCCCGGAAGGAGGTGATATAAACCCACATTCACCTGAAATTTGAGGAGATGATGAGAAAGTGAATCAGATCGGGGTTTTTTTTTTTTCTTAATGTGAGAATTTTGTTTATATGAAAGTGAAATTTAAAGCAATTGAATCAATCAAAAGCAAAAAAAAAAGAGAAGTGCCTTCCTGTAAGTGGAATAAAAAAATCTCCCACTTTCATGTATTGCACAGGAATTCGAGGAGATGATTATTCATCAGATATGTTGTAATTCACTGGGAATGTTGGA
>JAOANJ010000002.1:3007902-3022249 GCA_026413345.1 Ariopsis seemanni | reverse complement strand
TGTCATGGTATGGGGTTGTGTCAGTGCCCTTGGCAAAGGTAACTCACACTTCTGTGATGGAGCATTAATGCAGAAAAGTACACTGAGATCTTGGAGCAACATCTGCTGCCTTCAAGACAATGTCTTTTCCAGGGAGATTTTAACAAGACAATCAAAACCACATTCTGCTCACATTACAAAGGTGTGGCTGTGGAAGAAGAGGGCATGTTCCTTCTGTCCCCAGTAGAGAATGTATGGAGAATTTTGAATGAAAAAAAAAAAAGACCTAAAGACCTGTTTGCAGGAAGAATGGAACAAAATAACACCTGAAATGCTTCATCAGTCGGTGTGTTCAGTCCCTAAACATATTTTAAGTGTTGTGAGACGGAACGGCAACATTATAAAGTGGTAAATGCTTTACTGTCCAAAACTTTTTTGAAATGTGTTGCATGAATCAAAATTGAAATATGTGCTTGTTTTTTTTTTTTTTTAAAAAGAGGCAAAACATTGAATAATGTGCTGTTGTGGTGTTTTGAGTGCAATAACAGTCAAAGATTATTTACAAATCACTGTTTTCAGTTTTAATTACACAATTTCAACTGATTTGGGTTTGTAAAATCTAGCATTAATCATTCAAATTCAAGATTATGGTCAGTTAGTGATTTATTTAAGAGTAGGATCAGTCTCACTAACAAGAGTTTCCTCTTTGCATCAGTATTTTCACTACATATGTGGTTTTTTTAAATAAATGAAATTGCACAATTTGCACAATGTGCAATCCCAAACTTGTGCAATGTTTTCTTCTGCTTACTTACATGAACTTCCTCCTTATGTTGTTTTGTATGTTGTATCTCTACAATCTTTATAAAGACTTTATGCTAACTGTATGCTGGAAACATGACAATAATTATGAGTTTCAATACACAGCATGTCACCATCTAGCTAACCTTTATTGGTTTCAGTTTCTGGTAGGTGTACCTAATTAACTAACACGCTATCTACAGCAGGTAATACGTGCAGAATTTCTTTCGTCTTCTGTACCTATTTTGGATGGCTTCTTCTACCTACAGGGTCATAAAAATAATGTACGTTCAGGTTTTTCGGTTGACTAAAAAATGATATTTTTCATATTTTTTTTGTCAGAAGGCTAGTTTTTGTTTTGTGACATTGCTGTGGCATTGAAATAATGCTTAAGGGGCCTAGTGTGTGCCAAGAAAACATTCCCCACACTATTACACAACCACCACCAGGCAGATCTGTTCACACAAGGCAGCTTGGGCATTTTTTCCCCCCAAACTTAGAGTCCTGTTCTGACAGGAATGAAAAAAGATATGGTCTTCTGCTGTTATTAGATCATCCACATAAAGGTTTGACATGCTGGGATTTAAAAAAAAAAAAAGTGATCTCAGGAGGCCTGGGTTAAGACTACATATGGGCCTGGAAGTATGTTAATGCCTGATGTTAGGGGCCTTCCCAATTTATCTTGGTACATTACATTACATTACATTATATTACAGGCATTTAGCAGATGCTTTTGTCCAGAGCGACATACAACATACCCAGAGCAGCCCCAGAGCAGCCAGGGGAGCAGCTGGGGGTTCAATGCCTTGCTCAAGGACACTTCAGCCATTCCTACTGGTCCAGGAATTCGAACCGGTGACCTTTTGGTCCTAAAGCTGCTTCTCTAACCATTAGGCCATGACTCCCCCCCCGTTGTACAAAATGCTAAATTTCCAGCACACACATGTAGATGTATTATATAATAAAAAATTCTAGGCTGAGGAACCAACCAACAGTTTAGAGACGCTGCAGTGATTGTATGCTGTATTTTCTGATTTTGTTCATTTTCTCAACAGAAGTTTTGAAACGTTGCTACTTCTGCTACCACATTTGAAATTGTCAAAACAGGTCTATTAAACACAAATAGCAACACTGTTTCCACTGACAACATCACAAATGTTGGTCACATCAGCATCTTTATAAGATCTTGAAGGATGTAAACAAAACAGAAACTGTGTTACCTGTTAACATTTGTATTGTGTTCCAGTTTAAGTGGTGTTCTGTCTCCCCCTAGTGGACACCTTTGGGGTAACAGCATGTTTTCTTGTTTATCTTTTTTATGATTATGATTAAACGTAGCCTGGTTCAAGAAGTAAAGAGAAAACCACTGTCAAGACATGTTTGCAACTCCTCCAAGTCTTCTGTTTGAGACTTTCGTTGTTTTGCTGCATTAAACAAGTAAACTGAACTTTCAGGGTGTGGTGACCAGGAGACGAGTTGGCTTTCTGTTGAATTATACAAGCCGCATAAGGAGAACAGAACAGAAACTTTTCAGCTGTATGGACAACACGGTTTTGGACAGGAGGTCCATGAGGTGTGATGATGAAGGTCTAGGAAGTCAACATGACAATTCCATGACAATATTTCACCTCTCTGCTATTACTAACAATGTTTTATTTTGCATTTACTTTGGATTAGGATTGATTGAGAAGAGCTCATGCACTAAATGATTCAAACAACAAATTTGGGCTGTTGATCCAATCAAAAGCCAGTCTGTCACACTTCTCAACTGAACTGTACAGATTTTATTTAGTATACTGTATTTCTCAATCTTCTTGATGGGGAAATCATGGCCTAATGAGTAGAGAAGCAGCTTTGGGACACCAAAAAGGTTGCTGGTTCAATTCCCTGGACCAGCAGGAATGGCTGAAGTGCCCTTGAGCAAGGCGCCTAACCCCCACCTGCTCCCCCAGGCTGCTCTAGGTGTGTTGTACATTGCTTTGGGCAAGAGCATCTGCTAAATGTCAGCAAAGTAATGTAAATCATTTTTAGGTGTGGGTGTGATTTGCATCAGTTACAGCTAGTGTTGTAGTCAAGACTACTGAGACTGAGTCATGACCAGGACCAGACCAGTGTGTGTGAAGGGATGGTGGAGGGGTGACATCTGTTAACAGGAAGAAAATTTTCAAATTAGCAGTAAGTCACATTATTGGTCACATTTGAAGCAGGAAGTTTTACATCCGATCACAATAACGATGTTAGCAAATAAATCAGACAATACACAGGTGATTTAGTGAAATCCCAGCAGTTGTGGTCTTGACTGGTCTTGAAATAAAATCCTGAGTCCTCTATGTCTGAGACTGAGACAAGACCGAGTAAAAATGTGATCAATTCCAAGACGAGACTGAGACCTTCAAAAGTGGTCTTGAGATCTTGAGTCCTACAACACAAGCTACATCAAACTGGTGATGATTTAACCCAAGTTTCATCACTCTTTACAAACATGATGAGCAAAAAAGCATCTCAGAATGCACCACACCTTGCACAGCCAACCAGGAGCCCCATCTGAGCTCAGGCCCGATGGGTCCAGTTCACCAAACCCTTATTCCTTATTATAATCTGGGTCTGGATCTCAGTGACATTGTTGGTTGAAGTATTTCAGAAACTGCTGCTCTCACAACATGCTCAAAAGAAAGAAAAACATCCAGTGGGCACAAATTCTGCAGCTCAGAGATGAGAGAAGTCAGGTCAGAGGAGAATGCAGAGATGTGAAGCTGGTCGAGCTGAAAAAACCAAAAACCCTCAAACCACCACTCTTTACAAACATGCTGAGCAGAAAAGCATCTCAGAACATACTGGATCACACCTTGAGCCGGAGGAGGTACAAGGACGTATCAGATTCCACTGTATGGCCAGTCAAGAACACTGTAAAACAAACAAAAAAGTCTAACATTTTTGATGTTTAATATGAACATTAACTGATGCTGTTGCACGATTTTTCTTTTGTTGATTATGGTTGCATCATTGCTGAGTCACACATTTTTTTTCTTCAGTCCAGAGGTTTCTCATTTCCCTCAGAGAAAGAAAAAAAAATTGGCAGGCAGCCTAAAGTCATTCAGCAGCTGTAATGTTCCCTCAGGACTCTGTGTGTGTGTGTGTGTGTGTCTGTACAGTGATGTGGGCTGAACAGGAAGCACAGAGCAATTAAAACTGCATGCGTTGACGGAGAGAGAGCTCACACGTTATTATAAATAGTGGTGTGTGTGAGGAGAGGATGTGAGATTGAGTGAGCGTTCTTGGTGAGCTGGATAATATTTAACGACCGAACATGGAAGTGAAAGAACAGTGCGCAGATGGTCGGGAGGGGCGCGAGGTGTACGCGATGCTTATGGAACCGGACGCGATCACACGCGAGCAGCGGACGCTCCGACGCGAGATCTGCATCAGCCGCATTGTCATCTTCATCCTCCTGATCACCTGCATGACTTTCTGTGTTCTGCTTTACATCCAGCAATGTCATGGCAACAAGGTGGGATTGTTTGACTGACCTTTCTTTCTTTCTTTCTTTCTTTGTTGTTCTTGACATCATTAACAGCTCATTAAGAGTTATCTGAGTCACACATAAAACAAGAAGGTAAAGAATAACTCATTTGAGTCATAGAGTCAGAAATCATGCACCATTTCTGACTCTATAGGTTACTATCAAGGACATTTATTGATCCTCATATTGATATAAAAGATCAAATCAGATCAGAGTCAGATTATATTCTGATGGATCTGATCTAACCCCAATCATCAGGTTTGACACAAACGTGTGTGGGTGTGCCCGCTCCAGTGCAAGCTGTCAATACAGTGAAAGTGCGAAAGTGCAAAAGTGGGACTTATTAAGAAAGTCTCTGATTCATGCAAACATTTCTACTAGTCCCTTCATTTGTTATGCTGATGATATCATTTGTAATATGTGTGTGTGTGTGTGTGTGTGTGTGTGTGAGTGCATGTGTGTGTGGTGTTAAATTAGATAAGAATGCAGCTGAAGCATTTTTTTTTTTTAAACCTCACTAGACAAACAATCTTTCAATGTTTTCAGTGCCTGGAGGTACTCAGGTGTGAAGGTTTGAGAGTGAGAAAGGCGACAGTAAATTGGTCTTGTTTGTTTGTTTGTTTATTTATTTGTTTGTTTATTTATTGTCTCTCTGTGTAGGGGCTGTAGAGCAGCATCTTCTGTCACTCTAAACTCAGATTAGTGCAAAAATATATCAAGTGTAGATTTAGACATTAAAACAGAAGCTGGGGAAATATTTCAGCACACACACACAATAAATTATCACCAGGAATACTGAAATAGGTTGAGCGTGAGCATCTTGAAGCAATTCAACACTGAAATAATGTCATGTAAACTCCACAGAGAAATAGTTTTCGGTCGGAAAAGTGTCAAAGTGTTGTGAAGAAGGAAAGGAAAGGAAAGAGGAAGAGAAAAAGAATGGACAGACACATTACTAGACAGCATTTACATCACACTCAGGAAGATTATCATCTTAACATAAACTCTCCTTTGTCTCTGCAAGCTTTCCAATTAACTCCAAATGTTTTACTTTTGTGTTCTGAGTTGAAATGTATGAACCTGAATCTGAGATACTGTACATTCCACTCAATTTAGCAGACACTGGGGGACAAATCTGAATCATGCTTTGTGTGAATGGTGCAGCGGTGCATGCTTGAACTCGTCAGTAATTTTCCTTTTTTTTTCGTCAATAATTTTCTGTCCCAGTCGTGTGATTTATGCTCTGCCTTTTGATTAAGCCATACACATTTAATCATCTGGTGAATAACTCTTGCATATGTGTCTTGATAAAGTATTAAATGAAGCATGAGTGCCAAAAGGCTGGAGAAAAGCTAACAGAGGATTTGTGTTGATAGCCTGTGAGATAAAATCCAAACACTGCCTGAAGCCCAGAAATCCCTTGAGCAAGAATCTTATTCCCCTGCCACTCAATGCGATGTTTGGATTGGTTTCAGTCTCACTTGTATGCTTTTGATAAAGATATCTGGTTAGCACATGAACTTAAACAGCCAGTAAATGAAGTTTAATCCCTTCGGACACAATTGTACACATGAAGTTCCATAGCATTTTACTTTGTGTCCAAAGGGGTTACATAAGCACAAAAATTGTCAAATCATCCAAGCAAAGGCTTTAATAAGCTTTAAATGGAAGATTGAAATTTTAATAGCTTCCACATGATCACTAATCTGTTATTTCTGTTCTTTTCTTTTTTTTTTTCCAGAATAACAAAATCCTGAACAAAGAAAAGGAGAACGGTAGGTAATCCTCAATCCCATTCAATACTCTCTTAAAGTCTTGGAAGAAGTAATACTGATTTTTTTTTTTGTCCTAACCTGTACTACACTTTCTTTTTTTTCTTCCCTTTTCTGGAATCACATGCAGAATTCTTTATTGGTGATCAAGCAGTGAACCAACCCGATGTTGAGACACCCCCCATAGCTTCTCTGACCAGTAAATAAACACTTATTACTGTTATGCACTAACATGGTACTAAACACGACATTGAAAATTCTTTCATAATGAGCCACGTCCTGTTGGACGACATAGTCCTAACTCTTAAAGAACACACAAGTACATCATAGGTGACCTCAGACTATCTCTTAGAGCTTTTATCACCTTCTCAGTCTAATATACTGTAGAGTCGCTGAAAGATTTGCTATCTTGCCGAACTATGACCTGTGAATTCATGAGCCTTAGTTGTGAAAATATGGAAGCACTTATTACTTATTATTAAGTAGCGGTCATATATCAGGCAATGTTTTTGTTGTTGCTTAGCACCCATCTGAAAAAAAATACTAAAAGGCACTCAGGAGAGTGCATACCTCCACCAAGCCTCATATTATCAACATCAAAATTATATCACTTGAATGTAGGATAATACTAAAGCTGGACACCAAATTTCATCCAAATCTGTTCACTACTTTCTGAGTTATGTTGGGAATAGACAAAACAATCCTGGATCTGGAAACATATCTGGATCCTGGATCCACATACATATCCAGATATGTATCAAAATCCAAATGATTCTTCCTTGGCCCATGGTGCACCTGTCCACCAAATTTCATCCAAATCCATTCACTACTTTTTGAGTTACGTTGGGAACAGGCAAAAAAATCCTGGATCCGGAAACATATCTGGATCCTGGATCCATGTACACACCTGGATTTGCATCAAAATCCAATTACTTCTTCCTTGGCCCATGGCCCACCTTTCCACCAAATTATATCCAAATCTGTTCACTACTTTTTGAGTTACATTGGGAACAGACAAAAAAAAAAAATCCTGAATCTGTATACATATCTGGATTCTGGATCCGCATACATATCTGGATTTGTATCGAAATCCAATCAATTCTTCCTTGGCCTATGACCCACCTTTCCACCAAATTTCATCCAAATCTGTTCACGACTTTTTGAGTTACTTTAGAAAAAGGCAAACAAACAGAGGTGAAAACATAACCTCCTCCAACAAAGTTGGTGGAGTTAAAAATAGCCACCAATGTACACTCCAGGTTTTTCTCTCAGCCTGCTAAGATTTTCTTGTTAGCAATGTCAATTCCTGTGCTAAATAAATACCAATAATTATGCAGTTATTTAGGCAAGAAAAAGGGAGTTTCTGTAAGGATGCAAAGTCTAACAAGCTTTCTATTTTCATTCATTCGTTCACTGTAGCTAATAAAACAGCATTAACATCACATCCTCAGAAACATCAGGAAGTGAGAACTACTAAGTGTGCATTTGAGTCATCGAAGGACTGATGCTTTTGGGGGAAAACACTTGGTTAATAGTCCTTACACAGCTGATGAAATGGGTTTACCGCTGAAAGAAGTGAAATGTTTGTGGTTGAGGATTAACATGCTGTAAACACTGAACTGAGAAAGCAAGAACATGACTACTGCTTTACACATAGCTGTACTGGATGCTTTTAAGCTTATCGATCTGATACACTTATTCAGACTCTGTGAACCGTCGGGATGAAATTGCTACCAAGTATCGATCTAATACCATCCTCGCTTACTCATACTCATAACACTCTCCAATGCCTGGTGGTACTACATGGCAAGCTTAGTGTATGTTCACATGCTGATAAACAGACAATCAAAATGGCAGCGATCTGGACGTATTTCACAATTAACAAAGATGAAATCTAAGCAGAGGGCAAACTGTGCTAAAATTCCTATGCAGGCTGAGAAAACTTGTCTGTATGTGAGTGAAAATAAGAGCTGTTTACCAGTATGCTGTTCTTTACAGTCAAGGGATTCGAATGCAATGAAAAGTAGAAAGTTAACCGATAGAGTGCATACCTCAGCCAAGCCGCATTGTCGGATTTGCACCAAAATCTAATCAATTGTTCCTTGGCCCATGGTTCAGCTTTCCACCAAATTGTATCCAAATCTGTTCATTATTTTTTGAGTTACATAGGAAACAAACAAACAGAGGTGAAAACCTGAAATCCTCCAACACAGTTGGCGGAGATAACAAATACTTTACTGCAACACTACTTGCGGCAAAATAGCTAATGTAGCTAGCTAATTTATTTAATTTAAAGTCAGCTCACTAGCATTATAAAGAAAGAGCCTTGTAGAGGAAGTGCATGAATACACGTGTGCACTTTTCATGGTTGTTATTTAAAACCAGGACACTGTACAAAAGTTTAAACACAGAACTGATTGATTAATGCTAACTAGGCTATACATTTTGTTATCAGTATTGCTGAATGCAAAAGTTTTCTCCTTGTACTCAGGTCTGAAAATGCTATTGATTTCTACCATAATAAACACATTTTGTGTCTTTTCCATATCTATATCTATATCTTTGACATTACAAACATGTGCCTTAATATACTCTGTTTGATCCTTCTACAGTAAATTCAACAAAGTCAACCCTGATATGGCAGTCTTATCACGGCCACATGAACGACAACTTCTGCTTGAATGAAACCTGCAAGTTTCTGACCATACCGCAAGCTGGCAGGTATAGACTTGGCTTACAGATAACGTATATGGGAAGTCATCCAAAGGAAGTAATCTTGCTGCATCTTGAGATTTTTAAACACTCAAAGAGTTACCCGAAGGCTATTTCCATTCTGTCCATCTCTGAAACCATTGACAAGAAGAATTCCTCCTGGTATAAATCCATCTTCTCCGAGGTTATCTATGTTTTCGATAAGTTGGACGAAATCGAGGTGAAGAGTACATTTCCTGAGCTCATTGATATTGCTGGACAACCGTGGACAAAAAACCTTCTCACAATCCAATATATTTCCAGAATAAGGGATTAATGAACTTTTTAGCAGAGTGAGAACATCTAACACACCATCCATATAAACTAAATTAATCAAAGCTAACTAACGAAGCTAAAATCGCATTGTGAGTGTGATTGGACGGGTGGAACATGTCTGTACTGTACTGTATTTTCCTGACTTTTTTCTGTTTTTGGGCCAATAGCAAGTGCTGTTATTGTTACAGCGAAGTGAAGTGTATGTAATGATTTTATAATATTGCATCATGCCAAGTTTTCTATTTTTATGGTCGGTGTGATGCTCCAGAAAACACACTGAAGGTACACTATCATGAACTTGCGTTAACATCTTACAAGCCTTTCTCTATGATAGCATAAATTTATCATGATCATACACAATGGCAGTGATTTTACAAAAAAAAAAGAAGCTGTTTATAAAGTGAATGACAAGATTTCAGTATTAAATATTGCTCCGTAATTAACTTCAGCAACACTAACATGAGAAAAACTACCTGAAACATGGTGCTAAACTAAACAGGTGCCATGTACCTGTAGGATCCAGGACATATGTTAAGGATGATATATTCATGGTACATTAATTGGACTTGCACAACAAAGCTATTTATATATTGCCTTGTGCCAAAGCACTAAATAGGACGGCCTAGAAGAAGCGTCAATGCTGGAAAAGGTGTACAGCTAAAACCTCTACCTGTGGCCTACTGCACCAGCCGAACACAAATTCATTCAGGGTATACGTAAAGATGATCCGAACCATCAATCTGTGGAGAGGAGTTAAAAAAAAGATTGCATTGTAGAAGTTCTGTTGCGTAAAGTGGTCATACGTCACTATGTATATAGTTTAAAAGTTGCTAGCTTCTGAATTCAAACAGGTTTAGCATTGGCGCACTAACTTAATTGAGCTAACTTTATCTTGCAAAAAAAAAATCAGAAAGCTCATTGGAAAACTTTTAACCTTCCGACTGATGTTTCCTCACCGGAAAATATTCTAAGGAATTTTTTTTAAAAATATTATTTCAATTTCAAAACAGTTTTAAGCTAACTTCAGGTGATGTTGTGACCCTCACATGGTAATCGAGATGTCTTACAGGTTTTGCGTAATGACTTCAAGATCAAAGATCAGAGAACAAAATCACGGATAACTCTGTTTACCCATCTCTTTTCCATCATGTTTGTATTTTTTAAATTTACTTTGCGCAACGTTATTAAAAAATCACTGAGTACCGGTAGTTTTATTTACAGTGGACATATTCACAACCACTCTAGTGATGTTAGAACAAATCCTAGTGCCAGTCAGAACTCCCAACTAGAACATCGAATCAAAACATCATACACAACAGGTCCTGTTTACGAAACCTGCAGAGAATAAATGAAAATAAATAAAATGATTAAATTACTTGATAATATTTCCTCACCAGAAACATTTCTGGAAAATTTTAACACTTTTCGGTATTTGGAGACTTTGTTGCTTGGTGCCTTTTGGGCTCTGATTTTCAATACCCAGCTCACTTGGTGCAGCCGTTAATATTTTAATGTTTTGTAAACTTGACTGGAGCAGATTGATTTTACAAGCTAGACTATGTTCAGTTGGTGCAACAGGCTACAAAAATCCATATATAGATACTCAGGAAACAGTCACAATGAGCTCGAGTAACAAGGTATTTTTTTCCCTTGAGCCACATTAATATAAATTCTTTTTTTTTTTGCTACAGTTAATCCTGCCTTCTGCAGTCACATGAAAAAATACTCTGTAAAATGTGACTAGTGGAATAAGCACTATATATGCATTTTATATGCACATATACACATATAGACTCACCGGCCACTTTAATAGGAACTTGTTGTTGATTCTAAGATCCGTGTTCTTGGCTGCAGGAGTGGAACCCAATGTGTTCTTCTTTCTGCTGTTGCTGAGATGGTTTTCTGCTCACCACAGTTGTAAAGAGTGATTATATAAGGTACTATATTCTTCCTGACCAAAAAAAAAAATCTCAGACCACCTTGAATCTGTTCATTTTCCTCTGACCTCTCTTTTCAACAAGGTGTTTGTTTTTTCCACCCACAGAACTGTCGCTCACTCACTCACTCAATGTTTTTTGTTTTTCGCACCATTCTGTCTGTGTAAACTCTAGAGACTCTTATTTGTGTGTGAAAACCCCAGGAGGAGACCAGCAGTTTCTGAACTACTCAAACCAAAAATACTCATCTGGCTCAAACTAACACCCATACTGCCACAGTGAAAGAAAGTCACACTTCACTGTGAGATCACAATTTTCCCCATTCTGATGTTTGAACATTGTAAACATTAATTAGCCAAAGCGCTTGATTTGTATCTGTGTGATTTTATGCATCAAGGGATTGGCTGATTAGAGAACTGCATCAAACAGCAGGTGAATGTAGGGGTGTTCCTAATAAAGTGGCTGATGAGTGTATATGTGTATAGACGATGCACAGTATACAATATAAAATCTTTATATCACAGAGCTTTACAGGCTTTTTTCTCTTTGTGTTACTGCATATTTATGAAAATTTCTTTCTTGTAGTTCTCTCACTGTTTATTTCATCTTACCAGTGCATGCGTGTTTGAATATGTTTGAATGGTTTGTTGTTGTTGTTGTTGATGTTGTTGTTGTTGTCATCCTTGATGTTGTTTATTTACTGAGGGAAATTTGCAAGACTGTTTAGATGTCAGAAAATATATAAGAACATGAACTTTTACTATCCTGTTTCCTATTTTTTATCACTGTTTATATACTTTTATTTGATTGATGCTGACATAAAAAAAGTTTGTGTGCTTTCTCTTAAATAAAAAGCAAATTTAATTTTTTTCTCACAAAACAAGCCTTATGAATCCTCACTTCTACATAAACGGCATTAACCCGTGGCCTGGCTGGAGAGGTGTGAGGAATATCCTGCATACTTTCTCTGTTCATGCTTATTATCGTATTGTTTTTTGTTTGTTTGTTTATTGCTGTTTTTTAAAATAATTTAATCTGTTTGCACTTTCTTAGGAGGTTTTTCAGTCAAATCACTGTATGGGCTCAAGAACACTTTAGAAAACCATTGTCTGTGAAAACACTTCATTACTGCATCCACAAATGCAAGTTAAAACTAGATATAAACAATATCCAGAAACCCCGCCCCCTTCTCTGGGCCCGAGCTCTTTTATAATGGACTGAGGCGAAGTGGAAAATTGTCCCGAGGTCTAACGAATCAAAAATAGAAATTCTTTTGCGAAATCATGGACCCCACGTCCTCCAGGCTAAAGAGGAGAGGGACCATCCAGCTTGTTTTAGGTGCACAGTTCAAAAGCCAGCATCTGTGATGGTATGAGGGGGCATTAGTGCACATGACCTGGGTAGCTTGTACATCTGGGAGGCATCATTACTGCTGAATGATATATATACACACACACACATTTCGGAGCAATATGCTGCCATCCAGATAAAATCTTTTTCAGGGAAAGCCTTCCTTCTTCCAGCAAGGCAATGCCAAATTGCTTTCTGCACATATTAAAGCTGCATGGCTCCACAGTAAAAGAGTGCAGATGCTAAACTGGCCTGCTTGCAGTCCAGACCTGTCGGATTATGAAGCGCAAAATATGACAAAGGAGACCCCGAACTGTTGAGCAACTGAAATTGTATATCAGGCAAGAATGGGACAACATTTCTCTTTCAAAACTACAGCAATTGGTCTCTTCAGTTCCCAAACGTTTACAGAGTGTTATTAAAAGTAGAGGTGATGCAACACGATGGTGAACATGCCCCATCCCAATTTTTTTGAAATGTGCTGCTGGCACTAAATTCAAAATCAGAATATATTTTTCAAAAAACAGTAAAATTTCAGTTTCAACATTTGATTTGTTTCTTTGTACAATTTTCAATGAAACATTGGGTTTCCATTGTTTGCAAATAATTGCATTAGGTTTTTATTTAGGTTTTACACAGCGTCCAAACTTTTCTGAAATTGGGGTTATACATACTGAATAAACTGTTGGCCTCGCGGTTTTAAGGTGATAGTGATTCGACTTTTAATCCATGAGAGCCAGTTTCACAGAATAGCTGTGATTAAAGTGACTAGGCTTCCCAGCTTAATTCAGCATCCTGACATAAACTGTGCTGTCTCTTTGACAGCCTGCAGCCACGACTCCAAATACCAGCTCTCTTGGGAATGCAGGACGAAGGCGGGTTTCTTATCCGGACTGTTTGCTCAGCGGCTCTCTGAGCGGTCTTCTCCAGGCCGAATGAAATGCAGGGACACAAACAATGTGCTGAGGGAAGAATGGAAGAGCGGGAATGAACAGTTTGGACTATTTGCTCAGCAGAAGGCCAGCCACAATGGCATGCCAGCGGCTTTCCCATGAATCGAGAGTAGAGTCTTAGCATTGCCTTCCTTTTGTTGGCTGCTGTAAGGTCACAGCTGTTCCGAGCCGTTAACACCCACCTTCCATGATACCATGTGGCCATATCACATATAGATTAAGTGCATTGGTGAATCCAAAAAATGGTGGGTTCTTTACACTAAGATTTTCTCACGGGTTCTGTAACATTGGCCTCCTGGTATAAAATAATAATGGATTTATAAGTGAAGTGTTTGCCCTCGACATATCACTGCTATTTACAATAAACTGTGAAATGATCTTTTTTTGTGCCACTGAATTAACTTGTTTGGTTCTTAGATACACACAGGCTCGTCCTGACCAGTGAGCTTTGTGGCACTCGGCATGGCTAAAAAGCAAAGATGATTCTAGTCAGCAGTACAAAGAGCAATAGTACTGATATTCAGTTTGCATATTCATGTGATTTGATCATCGTTCTAGAATGTTACATTTTGAAACAAACAGTCTTGCTAAAATAGGATGCTAGTTGAGCTAATAGCTGGTGGTACTCTAATTGTAGGCTAATTATAAGCTGATTGTAAGCTTGTTTTGAGCACTAAATGACCCTTTGATGATGTTTGAGAGCCTGGGCACACTGTACCATACTATGCCAAAACTTTATGCTTTGAAATGTTTTCTTTTTTATTTAAAGTATTCAGACAGTTTTAAGGGTTGAGTGCAACAAACTTAGGTGACCTGAGGTTAGAGACAGATATATTGAGGTTAGAGATGGTGTACTGAGGTTAGGGTTTCTGAGGTCAAGGTTACTGAGGCTAGGGTTACTATATTTAAGGTTAGAAACATCACCCCTATCCTCCAGAACCTCCCCTAACTCCCTGTTCTAGATCACATTCAATTATTCTGTTCACATTTAAAGCACTCCATAACTTG
>JAOANJ010000002.1:2871316-2881888 GCA_026413345.1 Ariopsis seemanni | reverse complement strand
CACCTGTGGCCATGGAAGTGATTGGAACACCTGATTCCGATAATTTGGATGGGTGAGCAAATACTTTTGGCAATATATTACACTAACTATTATAGTCTCTACTATAGACACTAATCGAGTCTATAGTAGAGACTATAATAGATAGTGTAATGGAGACTATAAAAAAGATTGTTGCTGGTTAAATGTCGCTGTGTCGATGTCTGGCGTTTATCTGATTAAGGAGCTGAACAGCAGACTCTCTCTCTCTGTCTTTCTCTCTCTCTCTCTCTGTCTCTCTCTCACGTTTCCTCTGTGTTTAGGGCTGACGAGGTGACAGATGCGCTACCTTCTCATTCTCATTTGAAAGGATTTGTCAGATTCAGTTACTGACAGCAGTGTCCCGAGTGTGACCTCATCTCCTCTAACAGAATGTGAGAGAGAGAGAGAGAGTCAGTCAATGAAACATTCCAAGAAAATTGCTTGCAATGCTGAATTGTTTGAATTCTTTGAACATATATATTTCCATGAACACACACACACACACACACACATCAACAATTGTCACGTAGCAGGCCTTTAGTAACAGCAGCGTGTTTTATCCTCCTGGTACTTGTCTCTGAGAGTGTGTGTGTGTGTGCCAAGATGTTTCCCGGTATCCTTTTATGCTCTCTAAATCTCTCCTGCCCCGTGTGTGTGTGTGTGTGTGTGTGCTCAAAAGGCAGAAACATCACACTTTAATCAAACGCTCGCTCGGTTGTTAATCATGATTTGATCGCATTCAGGAGGTAAAGTCCCACCCTGCTGTTTGGTCTTGTCAAATTCCAATTCAAATCCCTCTGTTGGGACTTTGCTCCACACCACTGTGTTATTAGCTCACTCATTGTGTGTGTGTGTGTGTGTGTTCTTCAAGCACCGTAGTCTCCAGAAAGACTGATTTTATATTCTGATTGTGACGATTACTCTCTGCTCTGTCATTGTGGTAACACCTGCTTGTGTGTGTGTGTGTGTGTGTGTGTGAGAGAGAGAGAGAGAGAGAGAGAGACACACTGAATTGACACACCTGGAGATCTCTTCAGCAACCGTGCTCAATAATCCTGTCATCTATCTGCCCTCCTCCTTTCTGTCTTTTGGTTTCATCATTCCTCTGTTTCTTTTTCTGTTTTCGAGTCTGCCATTTTTTCCTTCCAGCTTTTCCAGGACCGAAGCTCCACGGATATGTGTGTGCTACGGAATTGAGGATCAGGACATCTCTGATTGTGCTTTATATACCATGACTCGAGAAAAGTCTGGAATAATGACCATGCTCCTCCAGACCCTGTGTACTGTAGATATCCAGGTTCTGTGAATAGGGGAGAGCAGGGTGTGCTGTCCCACTTTCCACTCGGCGTTATTCCACTGTTGGCATGGAACAAATTTCATACCAAATGAAAGAAAAAAAAAAAAGTTAATTCACTCCAATGCAAAGTTTTATTCTATAAAATGTGAAATGCAATAAAAAAAAAAAACCCCCCCCCCGCCCTCACTTCAGATTAGCATAATTGCTAATCCGCATATAAACACGAAGCACAGCTACTACTTCTGGCACTGGAGGTATGCGCAGTACGACAACTTACCCCTTTCTCCCCTATTCTACAAACATTTAATGACACTTATATGCTAACCAGAAACAATAAAAGTGACAGGTTATATGCACATCATCAATCTGAGTGGTGCTTTTATTCAGAATCAGCACGTTTATTTGATGTACGATTGTTGTTCAAGCAAACATGCAGAATAGTAAAAGTGACAGTTTATATTCGAATGCATAAACTGGCATCACATTTACTCTAAATTCTGTGCTGCAAATAAGATCACGCCGCTCACAAACGTTCCTCATCTTACTTATACACTTACTGCAACGTGCTGTTGATGAAATCTATTGTGTTCTGTCACAATCGTGGCTTATTCTGAAATATTGCACACTGCAGTTGATTGAGTCGCTTTCTCTGGGCTGTGGGGTTTTGCATGGTGTTGATGTTATTGTATTTCTGGAAAAGTCAGACCTCTTCATGTCCAACTTGTTTCAGATCCAAATAGATCTCTTTTCAGGAAATCTGGAGAGCTCTTCATAATGGGGAGATGAACAGAGAGAAACCTAGATAGCAGAACATGGAGAGTTCTGAAAAATTAACTGGAATATTTGCACAAATGCATGGATGGATGGATGGATGGATGAATGGATGGAAGAATGAGGGCATTGGATTACAACACAGGCAATAATGAGGCACAGCTGGGAAAAATCAAAACAGATGGATAAATGGATGACAATATGGCTAGCACTCAGACACAGCTGGAATGGATGGAAGGATGGATGGATGGAATATGATGGATGGATGGGTGGATGGATGGAAGGAAGGAAAAGGACAAACTAATGACTAGATGGATGGAAGAAAGAAAGGACAAACTGATGGATGGATAGATGGATGAATGGATGGATGGAAGAATGAATGAATGAATGAATAGAACAATGGATGGATGGAAAAAAGGACAAGTGGATGGATGGGTAACTAGATTGATGGATGGATGGAAAAAGAACAAATGGATAGATGGATGGATGAATGGGTAGATGGATGGACAGAAGAATGAGGCCACTGGATCATAACACAGGTAATAATGAGGCACAGCTGGGGAAAAAAAAACAGATGGATAAATAGATGGCAACATAATTAGCACTGAGTCACAGCTGGAATGGATGGCAGGATGGATGGATGGAATAAAGGACAAACTGATGACAAGATGGATGGAAAAATGAAAGGACAAACGAATGGATGGATGAATGCACAAATGGATGAATAGATCCATGGATGGATGGATGGATGGATGGATAGAAGAATGATGGGATTGGATCACAACACAGGTAATCATGAGGCACAGCTGGCAAAAAAAAATCAAAACAGATAGATAAATGGATGACAATATGGCTAGCACTCAGACACAGCTGGAATGGATGGATGGAATAAAGGACAAATGGATGGCGAGATGAATGGAAGAAAAAAGACAAACTGAGGGATGGATGGATGGATGATAGATGAATGGGTAGGCTGTATGGATGGGATGGGTAAAACGATGGATGGATGAATGTTGTGAGTTTAGGAAGGATGGCAACATGCCTAGAATATTATAGTAACAGAAAGTAGCACAACATAGCTGCTCAAATTGATGGATGGCTGAAAACATGGATAGGTATAAGTATGGCTGGATAGATGGATGGATGGATGGATGGATGGGTTAATGGATTAAATATTAAAAAAACTATACAATTTTCTCCATGGCACTGAGTTGTGTCCTCACTACACACTGAGCATAAAGATGGCTGTATATACAGTACATGCTGTGTGTGTGTGTTCTCAGAACTCTCAGCACTGCCATTTTGACTGTGTGTATATCAGCAATATTAAAAGGATTTTCTCTTTCCATCCACCTTGTAGTTAAATCTACCGGGGCATCGGCAGGAGCAACAAAACTCTGCAATTCTGTTCAATTCCCTCAGCACTAAATTGGCTTCTTTTCAGATGCAGGTGCCATCTATCAATACGCGGATCGCGATCCAAATTACTTTTTTTTTGGCGAGAATTGCTGGCAAAAGATGCAGCAAGCACTGAGACAAGGCCCCCCCCCCACATCTCCCCTATTAATCAGACATTCTCTCTCTCTCTCTCTCTCTCTCTCTCTCACACACACACATAAACACACACACAAATCATATGCTGAGAGAGAGAGAGAGAGAGAGAAGGAGAGCAGGATGTATTAAGACTTTTATTTGTGGCTGCAGTGATAGATGCAGGCATGTAGAGGCAGTGATTACTGGGGTCCCAGGGCCATACACACACATCCATTAGACCAAGGTTTAGACCTGCCTTCTCCATCTGTGTGCATGAGAGAGAGAGAGAGAGAGAGAGAGAGAGAGAGAGAGAGAGTTCTCCCGTTTCTTGACGTATCCATGGTAACAGTTCTGCTTTTCCTTTTGTTTTAGGGTTGAGGAGATTATTTTTCATGGTGGTCGACAAGATTTAGTATTTCTTTCCTGTTTTTTCTTTTTTTTCAGCGTAATCTTCCAGAACGATGTTCCAGCTGTAGGTTTAACCATATATCAGTCCGGTGGAATCCAAGTTATCTACACACGGGATCACTGATGAATGGATGACTGGATGGATGGATTATAGCAATTAGGGATAGTGTAGAAATGGTGACTGGAAAAGAAGAATATCTGCACAGATTGGTAAAAATGTTGGATGATGGATTTAGTATTAGAGCTTAAGGTAATTAAGCTGACAGGTGAATCTTTCATGGATATATGGATGAAATGATGAGAGTACATGATTGCTGCTTAACTACAGATTACAAAATACATATCTGGTTAGTGGATGGATGGATGGATGGATGGATGGATGGACAGATGACAGCCAGCAATTAAGCACAGTAGCAATGCTGTCTAGACAGTGATGATATCTGCAGAAAGTAAAGCATGTGAAAAAATTGTGTGAACTTTAGAGAAAAGATGGATGGATGAATGGATGGATGGACTGATGGGTGGAGGATAGGTGGATGAATAGCAGCATGGCTAGTGATTAAGCACAGTCTGAATGAGAACAAATGAATAACTGAAGGATGGATGGTTGGATGGCTGCTAGCAGTTACCGGTAAGCACAGCGACAACACAATGCTGAATGGACAGAGATGAATATCTGATGGGTGGATAAATGGATGGAAAATAAGCTTCATAATGGATGACAGTTGGATGGATGGATGGAAGGGTAAGTGACTGATAGACAGATTGCATAAAAGCTAGTAATGAAGCAGAGTAACAGTGCTGACTGAATAGAGATTAATATCTGGATAATGCATAGATGAATAAATGGATAGCTGCATAAATAAATAGATGGATGGATGGATGGATGGATGGCTGTTAGCAACTAAGCACAATAGCAATGCTATCTAGACTAAGATCTGCATGGAAGAATAACTGGAAGGAGGAGGGAAAATGGATGGATTAATATGTGAAAGTTTGGAGGAATGATGGATGAACAGTAGCGTGGCTAGTAATTTAACAGTTTAACCAAAGAAAGATGACTAACTGATGGCTGGATAGATGGATGGATGAGTGGATGAAGTAATTGGTGGATGGAAGGATGGTTGCATGACAGTCAGCAATTTAAGCACAGTAACAATACAATCCTTACTGGACAGAAATAAACATCTGCTGAATGGAACTGATGGATGGATTAATGGCTAGATGAAGGGTTGGTTGATAGATGGATGGATAGATGGATGGATAGATAGATCTATGAATTAATATCTTTTTAACTGATGATAGATCAACTACAGAAAGGATAGTAATGGAAAGATCAATGCTGACATGATAGTAATGAATGATCTCAATAAAATCATGGATGGATCAATAGATCATTGATGGTTTGAGATGAAGACCTGCCAAAATACATGGAGGATGGATGGATTATACCACATATAGCAATTATGGACAGTATAGCAATGGTGACTAGACAGAGATGACTGTCTGTACAAACTGGTGGATGGATGGGGAGATGAAAGATGTATGTGTTGAATGATGGATGGATGAGTGGGTGGAAGAATGGATGGGTAGGTGAAGGATTTATGTGTTGAGTGATGGGTGGATGGATGGATGGATAAGTGAAGGATTTATGTGCTGAATGATGGATGGATGGATGGATGGATGGATGGATGGATGGAAGAATGGATGGGTAGGTGAAGGATTTATGTGTTGAGTGATGGATGGATGGATGGATGGATGGATGGATGGATGGGTAGGAGAAGGATTTATGTGTTGAATGATGGATGGATGACTAGCAATGAAGCATAGTGCAATAAAGCTGCCTTGACTGATATGAATATCTGATGGATGGATAGATATATGGATGTGTTAATGGAGATGACAGATGAACAGATTACAGAAAAGCAATAAATGTTCAGAGGATTCTGGGGCAAATTAATAGATGGATGGAAAAGGATGACTGTAAGCCTGGATAGACATCTATGGATGGACAGGATGGATAAATATCCAACTTCCCTTGCCATATTGTATTAAGCTCTCACAACACAAAGTGCTTAGAAAGCACAGAAGGATGGAGGATGATAGATGATGGATGGAAGGATGGATGATGGATTGTGAGTGAGAAGGAAGAATCAGTGAACGGATGGATAGATTAATGGATTTTGTGAGCATGTTGTGAATATGATGGATCTCTGTTGCGACCATCTGAGAAGGTATTGTGTTCCATCTCAGCTTTATCAAAGCCACAGCCTGGGAGAATTATCTGGAATATATTCAGGATGCACAGCATTGTGAAAGTTTGGGAACGAAAGAAAATACCAAGATACAAGAAGTGAGAGAGACTGGATGTGCTTTCTTTGGGGCGACAAATTTATCATGTGGTTGGATTCTGCTAGATGTCCTCTAGACTCTAGAATATTTAGGAAGGGGGAATTTATCAGTCACCACACAGAGAGAGAGAGAGAGAGAGAATATGAGACGAAGGAAAGAAGCGACTATCTTTCATTATCAGTGTCAAAACGACCCACCTGTCAGTCTGTGTAATAGACTGCTGAGCCAGAGATTAGAATCCTTTCGGATGAAGTTATTTTTGGATGAGGCTATTTTCCAGCTCAAGGCAGGAGACCTGCTGCTTGATGGAGTGTTTGTTTTTTTCTTTTTTAGCCAGAGAGCTGACTAGCGGCTAAGTTTACAAAATACTCCAGTAATAATCTTTCATATTGACTGGACATGAACAAGGGTCGTGTCTGGTGTTATGAATATCCATTCTTGACCATGAGAATGTTAGATTTGAGCAATGCGTTATATCACTAGGTTTCAGTCATGATACACAAACTTAAATTTACACAAATTTAAATTTATGATTTCTAATATTAAAAAAAAAGTCTGAAATCCCGTCTTGGCTACATGCTGTGCTTCATTTGAATACTAAACAGAAAGAAAAGCTCTAATACTTTAATTTGTTTATTTATGTATGTGTAAATAAAGCATACTTTTATTTTCTTTCCTAAAGACATATTTTTGGGGAAAAATAAAGGACAATAGAGTAAATAATTCACCTCATTCGTGTTCATTAGACCTGATTAGCATGACTGTTACTGATGGACTAAATGAATATACAGTCTGGGCAGGAAAGAATTCAGCCCCAGCCTTGCTTCTCACTTCTTCACACCATTCCCTGGTCATGCTATGTACTTATTGACTGAGTTAGAGGGGCAGATGGGAAAGTATTTGGCTCAATGTCATGCCGTATGGACCTCGTTGTGCTTGGTCCGTACAAATGACCAAGAGCCAAATATTTTCTCATCCAGCCCAACCTAGCTCAGTCAATAAGCATTTTATCATATGACCTCTTTTAACTAACATACACAGTGGAAAGCAATGAAAAAGGGCTGTCATCAGTGGCGGCTGTCCATCACTAGCAATGATGACTGTTTCATTAGGATGCACAGAAATGCAGATGGGCCACAAGTCCTGAACCAGAGCAATAGCGTCGTCTGCAGCAGTGGCATGAACGGCCTGGTTGAGCTGCTATGGAATGTCTGGTTTTGTGAGCTCTCGTATACTTCCTTTGATGCTTGTCTTCAAATGCGGACATTGAGCTTTTAACTATGCTTCGCCATGTTGCTCTCTCCGAGGTGTCCCTTTCCCACGTCTGATCAATAATTCTGGTATTCTTCATGTTCCTCTTCAAGACGTCTTTGTACCTCAGTTTCTGTCCTCCTTGTCTCCTCTTTCCTTGGCTCAGTTCTCTGTAGAAAATGTCTTTGGGTAGTCATGTGTCAGGCATGTGCCAAATATGTCCAGCCCAATGCAGTTGGGAGGCTGTGATAAGGGCTTTGACACTTACTGTCCTGGCTCATCTGAGGACTTCTACATTGGGGACCTTGTCATGTCATCTTACTTTGAAGATATGATGCAGGTGTTGGAGTTGTAGCCTGGTCAGTTTCTTGAAATGTTAAAGCAGAGATGGTAAGACTGCGGTGTTCTATACTTTCAACTTGGTGGTTCTCTTGATGTCATGGCGAGACTGTAGTTGCTTTTGTAATGCACTGAAGGCTTTGGTGGCAGCTTGATTCCAGTGGTCTACCTCCAAGTCTGATGAATTTGTTTTGGTAACTGCACTGCCTAAGTAGATGAAACTCCTCAGAACTCCTAAGAGGTGTTCCATTGACCAAAACAGCATTGTTTGACCTTGCCTGTTGCTCAGGTGAGGGTTGGTACAGGAGTTCTGTTTTCATGGATTTTCAATCCAAAGAGGGTTGCAGCTGTGGCAAAGCGATCAGCGATTTCCTGCATGTCATCCAAATCTATTGCTACAAATGGTGTACAATGGTGAACAAGCCGTCTTGCAGAGATCATCACCTTATCGTGGTGAGGCAGTTTGTGTGTCCCAATGACCTCTAGAGCTATGTTGGCTGGAGTTTTGAGCTCCTGGTAGGGTCACCCATGCCAGACAGGTCAAAAGGTAGGGGCCAGATGAAGAGTGATCCCCTGGTCCTCCAGGTTTGGGGTTGGGCTGAGGGCCGATAACCATCTCCTGTAAAAAAAAAAAAACAGCTTATTACAGAAACCAGAAACAGAATAAATCCACTTTATAAAGGGGATGCTGTGGCTACATCTCATGGTAGAGATTTTATGAAGCACAGGGTCCAAAGCCATCCAGACGCCCCCGGGCTGGTAAGGCGATTGGTCCACCCAAAACATGCTATAAGAATTGGTAAGTGGAATGTAAGAACACTGTACAGCAGTGGAAATATTGCCCAAACAGCAAAATAAATGAGCAAGAAGGATATCAACATCATGGGCATCAGTGAAACTCACTGGACAGGTCAGGGAAATATGCAGCTGGAAGATGGCGAGACCATGGTTTATTCTGGAAGGGATGACAACAATCATCGAGATGGGGTAGGGATACCTTTTTTGAAAAATGCAGTGGCGGCTATCATGGAATGGACTCCAGTTAGTGAGAGAATAATTCAGGCAAGATTCTACTCCAGGCACATAAAATTGACCATCATACATATTTATGCACCCACAGAAGAAGCAGATAAGCAGGTGAAGGGTGAGTTCTACAGAAGACTGCAGGATGTAGTGGATAATAGGAATCAGCATGATATGTTAATCATCACTGGAGACATGAATGTAAAGGTTGGAGATCAAAATTGGAATTTTGAAAGAGTTATGGGCAAGCATGGACTGGGAGTACGAAACGATAATGGAGAACGATTATGTGAGATGTGTGACATCAGTGAACTGGTGATAACAGGAACATTGTTCCCGCACAAGACCATCCACAAAGCAACATGGATTTCACCAGATGGTAGGACGAGGAACCAGATAGACCATGTTTTGGTTAGCAAGCGGTTTAGAAATTCAGTGGAAGACACAAGGGTCTACAGATCAGCAGACATTGGAAGTGACCACTATCTGGTATGTACAACAATAAAGCTCAGGTTAAAGAGAGCACCAACAAAGAGGAGTAACAACAGAGTCAAGTATGACACATCCAAATTGAAGGACGAAGATGTGAGGAATGTATTTAAGATGACTTTGAGAAATAGGTACCAAGTACTTGAAGAAGAAGAAGAAGAAGAAGAACCAGCGGACGAGGAGAGTAAAGTGGAGCGAGATTTTCGGGTTATGAAGAAGGCGTACATAGAGGTTGTGGAAGCGGTCTTGGGTAGACCCCGGAAGAAGAAGAAGCCATGGATCAGTGGAGAATCATGGAGGTTGATAGACCAGAGACAGCAGATAAATGAGAAGATCTTAAGTACATAGTCAGAGAGGGTAAAGGAGCAGCTGAGAACAAGATACAGAGAGGAAGACAGGGAGGTGAAACAAAGTTTAAAATTAGACAAGAAGAAATGGTTGGAGAACATTGCAAGTAAAGCAGAGGAGGCAGTGCGTAGCCAGCATATGAAAACCTTATATGGGTTGACAAAGAAGCTGTGCAATGAAAGACCAGGGTACAGTGCCGTGGTGCTGGATAAGAATGGGAATCTACTCAGTAAAAGAGAGGAAGTGCAGAAGCATTGGACAGAACACTTTAAAGAAGTGCTAAATAGGGACCAACCACCTAACCCAATAGCAAGAGAGGAGGAAGCAGGATTTGACTTAGGAGAATTGATAGAGGAAATAGTAGTCGGTGATCCAACTCTTGGAGAAGTAAAAGACGCAATCATGAAACTAAAGCTCAGGAAAGCGCCAGGAATCGATAACATTATGGCTGAGTTACTGAAGACTGACAGAGTTTTTGGCCAAGAGAATACATGAACTGCTTTGAAAAGTGTGGAGATCGGAAACCATCCCAGAGGATTAGAAGAGAGGAGTGATCATAAAACTACCAAAGAAGGGAATCCTGAAAGAGTGCAAGAACTCGAGGGGGATAACATTGCTGTCCATTGTAGGAAAGATACTAGGAAGGATTGTGATTGACAGGATATGGAACGGAATTGACAAGAGATTGAGGAAAGAACAGGCAGGCTACAGGAGAGGAAGGGGAACAACAGAGCAAGTCTTTA
>JAOANJ010000002.1:2093441-2105151 GCA_026413345.1 Ariopsis seemanni | reverse complement strand
CTCCCCTTTCCCTAAATATCAATAAACAATTGAACTCTGAATCGCGCTCTTGGGTCCTCGTCTGTTCCGCCCTGACACTGTTTCCAAATGTTTATAGTGTTGTTAAAAGTAGAGGTGATGCAACACCGTGGTAAACACGCCCCTGTCTGAACTTTTTGAAACATGTTGCTGGCATCAAATGAACATGTGTTTTTCAAAAAACAATAAAATTTCAACATTTTAATGTTGTATTTGTAATATTTTCAATGAAATATAAGGGTTCTGTGATTTTGCAAATCATCACATTGTTTTTATTAGTTTTACACAGCGTCCCAACTTTTTTATACATGTGTGATGGACATGAAGAAAATGTTTCGTACTCTTCTGGTTTAAATTCACATTGACCTGACCATAAGGGTTAATGAAGTGTTCAACAATCACACAGTGGTATGTGTTCATTTCTTAAATTGTGTGGGTGTGTATTTTCTTACATTATTCAGGTAGATGTTTACATTCCCCTCAATTTCATCCACATGTTTCACAACTCTGTCAGTGAACTGGAATAAAAAATTATCTAAATAAAAACTGATCCATCCATATGGTGATGTTTAAAAAGGCATTTGATTTAGTTTCACTATGGCTGATCAGATTTTCCCTGAAACACACTATTCTAAGTGTATATAAATCTTTAGATCAGTGTACATGCTTTCTGCTTCCAGTTAAATGTTTTATGCTACCCTTGATTTGCTGTTCACGAGCTGCACAGAGTTCAAGTCCACCCTGAATCCAGAAAGAGGCTTGACCTCAATGACCACCATGTTGGTATCCTCACGCTGACCGGTATACCTGAAATTAAAAGATCATTAATCTTTCACATTCTCTTTATTTGTTCTGAAGTAACTGAGTAACACAGTTCATATACAATCACCTCAGCTTTCGAAAAGAAATTTCTAGAAGCTTTGAAAAATTAATCCAACAATATCCTCGCATTATGCTTATTATTTAAAGATGTAAAGAGGTTTGTACAAAGAAGTGGGCAGATTTTGTGTTGTGTACTAATAATAAATCTGATTTCATCAAGTGTTCACCAGCACGAACACATGGGATTTATTGGAGCAAAAAGAACCCATTGATTAAGTAAATTACAGTTGATCTGACATTTGAACAGTTCATCGCTTCTCCTATTATATCTCTCTCTCACTCACTCACACACACACACTGCATCAGACGCAGGATTATGAGCAACATTTCCACACTCGCGACATCTGATCTTATCATATCTGATGCACTTTAACCGGAAGAAAAATGTCTGCATCCAGTCATCATAAATTATTAACTGAAATGTGTTAAATTCTCTCGGATTGCAATGTTGCAAGACTCTGATTTGTTTTTAGTTTTGTTGAGGAAAACATAATGTATGGTAACCACTGCATTCTGCACATGTCTCAATCTACCTACAATATCTCTCCGTCTCACACATGCTACAGAGGAAGACTGTCATGAACTGAGTGAACTGGCAGTTTCTTGTGTTGGGGGCTTGAAAAGATAACCATTTACTCTGGAATATCCTTGATAATCTTCTGTCCCTTCATCCAACATATAAGAATCCCAGTCATATCAGATCTAATAAGCATCCAGTATCTAATGTCCTTTACACAGTCCTTAATTTTATTAAGCTGGTGTCTCTCATCTGGCTTTGCAGAAACGTACAACTGTGTGTCATCAGCATAACAGTGGAAACTAATACCATGCTTATAAATAATATCCAGAGATAACATGTATAAAGTGAAAAAAGCAATGGGCCTAAGACAGAACCTTGTGGAACACCAAACTTTACCCTATTGCACTCTGTTTATTATTTACAGTTTACACAGTCCCAACTTCTTTGGAATTGGGGTTGTAATATTTAACAGCTCGAGCTTTAGATGAAATGTGCTGGCCGTACGTTCAGTATGATCTAATTTAATGTTGACTGGGTTACTAAAACAAACTCTCTGAGTATTTCTACATTTTCAGATAGCTCAGGGAACAGACACAATCTCAGTATAATGGAACCTGAATGAAGGCCTAAGGCAGCTAGCAGATAGTCAGTTTAGTCTGTTTGTCTGCTCCCTGGCCTTGGCTAGGTGTGTCTTGTCAAGCATTAATTGCTAGAATTTCTTGCCTTTTTAATTCATGTGAGACCATCAAACAGTAAAAAATAAAAAAGAACACCTGAAATAAACAGTCTTGTGGAGTGACATTGCATCTGTAAATGATTTATTGTGTAAATCTTATATAATATACATTAGAAATGGGGACTTTCTGAAAAACAAATATATCTTGATTACTGAAGTTGAGCATAATGAAAAGAATAGAGGAAAAAAAACCCCTCAAACACACTATTAATTAGTTTCTGAAGTTCTGTGAAATGGAAAAGTTTTGAGATGTTGATGGCTGTAAGCTACCCAAAAAATGTCCATAAAAATAAATGAAATGTGGACAAAAGCTCTTGCGCTGGATTTTTGCTGAGATCCTGTACAAATTCTCACTGAACTGAACATGGAGAGGTGTACTCAGTTGCAGCTTTCTCACCTTTAGAAGAAAAAAAAACAATGAGGCTTTAGTTCTCATAAGAAACCAGACACAGATACACTCCGAGCTCTGTGTGTAATTGCTTTAAACAGCTAAATATAGACATTTTACTTGTAGATAAAGAAGTACAGATTGCATACCGGGCTTGTAGTAGTCATAAACATTCACAACAGCAGGTTTTAGGTTCATCACTGGAAGGTTCTGTACAATTGTCAAGGTGTACACCTTCTCCGCTTCTTTATTCAGCTAAAACAGACAAAGATATAAAACAAAATTATTTCTGTTCTGTTCACCACATACTGTACAAATGAATCCAAACCGTCTGTTTCAAAAGCTATTTTATTTAACATTTTATCAGCACTTTATCAGTCAGATGGGCGGCATGGTGGTGTGGTGGTTAGCACTGTTGCCTCACAGCAAGAAGGTTCTGGGTTCAAGCCTAGTGGTCGGCGGGGGCCTTTCTGTGTGGAGTTTGCATGCTTTAATGCAAGTGAGAGCAGGAACTTGTATTGTGAACACTTCACAATATTAAATGTAACTTTTAAAAAAATGCATGTCATTCTTTAATATGTTTATAAACAAAGTGTGGGATGAGAGGAGTCATACACACTTTTACACTCAGTTTACACTGTCTATTTCCAGCTTACCACCCATGTTTGCATTATTCAAATTTAGTTGATTAACTGATGTTAGCAGCATATTGTCTGTGGTTCTGGTTATGTCAGCTTAGCATGCTCCTGCTCCAAGTTACTTTGACTACTGCACTGTAACAGAAATGTCTGAGCATGCAGGTTTACTTCAAGATATAAGTATTCAAGACATAGCATTGTCATGATGCTGTCGAATTTTGTTTGTGGTTAGCACTTGATGATGTTCATCCTTTGGGGTTGAAGACAACCATGACTTCAGTTTGGTGGGTGGTGGGTGTGGGTTCAGAGATGACTGACAAAGTCAATCCAGGCTTTGAAGGTACACCCACATGTTGACGTTCCACATTCCAAGGTTGAGTGCCTTCACTATATGTTTGTTGTATTCTGTCCCCTGAGTGGGATCCCCACCAGCCACTGTGTGTTGGCCAGGGTGAGGTGAAGCAGGCTATGTTTGGAGCACCTTTTCTAGCCCCTTCCTTCATGGAGGTGAGCAGAGTGGATCCTAAACAAGGCTGCTCAGACACCCAGGGGGCTGCCGAACTCTGCTGCTGCATCATTCCAGCAGAGAGCGACCCTATGCCCTGGGTTGTCTTTGTGCAGGTTTGTGACTACAGCTTCCAGTGTTTCTGCACCTGCTGCTTCACCACTCGCTCATTGCCAGAGGACATAAATTTGAAGTCATGACTTGTGCATAACTTGGATTAGAGTGAGGGAGAGTTGCACAGCTGTCAGCCTCACTCTCTCGTCCCAACCTAACTGGGTTCAGGGGCAAGACAGACTCAAGATGGCTGGAGCTAGGTCGGGATGCAGTGGATGGCCAACAGTGTTCTATGTGTTGCACTGTGCCCTGATTGCGCTCCATGAATGCTTTTCTGGGTCTGTGTTCCTGCCCGTTGAACCACCAGATAGTGGTCCCCTCCATGCAGTCTGCCGAGACCAGTCTGCAGTCATAGCCCTGATCAGGGGGATTGAGGGGTCGCTAGTGATTGCTCAAGGCACTACCCCAGGCTAATGGAGGGAAGGGGATGCCTTACTACTCCATTGCATGGCAGTCAAAGATGGCACATGCTCACTGCCCAAAACTTAGCACTTGTATTAGTTATATTATATTATTTTCTGTAACAATCTGATAGCATTGTTACAGAAACCTGGGATTCCATCTTGCCAGTTTAGTTTCACCCTCAGGCTGCTATTGTACATTAAATTTCATGCAATGTACAGCTTTAGCAATAAATATACTGACTTAGCCCTTTTCTTCCAGCTATGAAAAGCAGCAAGTAATATTTAAGTACAGTCTCGTCTTAGGCTAGTGTTTGGTCAAATCTCAAGTCAAAAAGGTTTGGTCAGTCTTTGTCAATTTCATGCCAAATAAGCCTTGAAAGCTTTCAACCTTGCAATCTAAATCAGCTAGCTTGTAATAAATTACTGTCTAATGTATATTCAGTGAAATATGTGCAGATATCATGTCGCCAACAACACTTATATTCAATTACACACATCCTCCACATTCAAACACTGAGCAAACAATGTACATCATCTGAAAATGCAGACACAGTATTTCAGGAAACAAGAACTTTGTCATTCTTTTTCATTTTTCTTTTTATGTTAATGTTGATCTCCAATGTCACTATAAACAAAACTGTGCAGTCACGTTTGTGTAAAATCTTGTAATATTATATTGTCAGACGACTTTGTTTTTCGGTTTTTCATATTGTCTTTGCCGGTTCTGTATCCTTTAACTTGTTGATAAATGCTCTGAGGGTAGCTCAAAGTGCGATTCGTTTTTATGACGGTGGCGTAAAAGTGAATTTCGCTCCAGAACCATAGGGGGAGCAAAGGAGCAAAAAATATAAATTTGCACTAATGCTGCATTAACCTAACTACTCATAAAATAACAATAGTCTAAACATCTTGAGTAAAATAATTAATTTTTAAAATTATCTTTTATGTTGCTTCAAAAAACAGAATGAAAAGCCAAGCAAGAAAAAGAAAGGAGGAAAAAATGAACTTAGTACTGCTCTGGTTTCAATTTAAAATGACCTGAACATGAGGGTTAATGAGGTTTTAGAGAACCTCATTAACCTCAAGTTTGGGTGTGGGTGTTTTTTCTTACTTTATTCAGGTAGATGACTGCATTACCATCAGTTAGATCCATACGTTTCACAACTCCATCAGTCATCTAGAATAAAAAATAATAATAATCAGAATAAAAACTGTGATCCATCAATATAGTGATGATGTTTGGAACAGCATTTGGTTCGGTTTCACTATGGCTCATCAACCTTTCCCTGTTACACACTATTCTGAATAAGTGTAAATCTTTAGATCAGTGTCCATGCTTTATGCTTCCAGTTAAAGGTTTGTTACGCTTGAATTGCCGTTCATGAGCTGCACAGAGTTCAAGTCCACACTGAATCCAGAAAGAGGCTTGACTTCAATGACCACCATGTTGGTATCCTCACGCTGACCGGTATACCTGAAATTAAAAGATCATTAATCTTTCACATTCTCTTTATTTGTTCTGAAGTAACTGAGTAACACAGTTCATATACAATCACCTCAGCTTTCAAAAAAGAAATTTCTAGAATTTATGAAAAATTAATTGAACATTATGCTTATTATTTAAAGATGTAAACAGGTATATACACTTACAGACTCCAGGTTGTGTCACATGGTTAACAATACTTCAGCAAATACACATTTTTAAGAGGTGTATTAGGAAAATTAATTCAATTACATTTCTTTGTCTCTATTTAGTCCTAAAAGCATGTAAACTCTTGCATTGTTATATTCTGGCTTTGATTAAATAACTTCAATCAACATTATACCCATTAACACAATCATGTATTTGTAATCATGCATAAAGAGAGAATTTGTGATTCATTCTTGTTTCCTATCTTGTAGATTATGGAGGTGCAGTAGAGCTCACATGACAGTAATGGTCACATTCAGAGATGGATTTGGGACCTTGCAATTTCCAGACGCTGAGGCCGAGATACTGAATGAAGCGTGATTAGGAGGAGGAGGGATGTAATATTGCAAAGTGAACTAGAAGTAAATAAAACACACTATTAGCACAATTCATTCACCAGACTGACTCTCTGAGAATCTGCTTAATTAATAAAGGAACTGAGGTGAGGAAGTAAAGCGTGAATTGGTGATATACAGACCTGCACGTACACACAGCCTTTCCCTTTTACTTGGATTCTGTAATCTCCAGGAACCTCATTCAGCTGACTCTCCTGATACAGCAACCTGTTACTCTGAGTGACGGTAAATGCGATAATCGCCCCTGATGGTGATGATATAGTAACACTAATATTTCCTGCTGGTTTGTAGTGCGCTTTACTGTATTTCGCCAGAGCGTCAAGAGCCACGACAGTGTCCTGGATGATGGGAAAGAATATAAAGAGAACAAAGTTAACCGTTAATGTACAGTCTAGACTTGTAGACCATTAATATGTGGCTGTTTTTAAAAATATATCAGATATAACCTTACATATGTATTATAATATACACACACCTTTAAATCACTATAGTTTTATATTATACAAACACCAGTATCTTGATTTTTATTCTTCCAATAAATGTTGCTTTTCCCAATCCAACATGGATGGCAGTGACAGACACAGTACATTTTGTATATTTCTTTCTAAACTTTCTAAACATACATTCTCTCACCTTTTTTTTAAGGAGACATCATTTAACTTCAAACAGAAACCACTGAATTTGTTAAAAACTTATATTTGTGAAAAATATATATATTTTCAATCATTTTGGACATCAATGTTTGAAAACCTGGGTAATATTTTGGAGCAATTATATTATGTTTTATTGACTGGTAGATTAGTTAGTCATTAATAGTTACTAGTAAGACAGATAAGTTATTTCCTTATATCAGGATGTTTCTAACGTAAATACAGTCAGAGTTCTAAATCACTGCTCCTCATGCTCTGTTACCATGTTAAAATATAACCATGACAATGATTATGAATAAAATCTTAGATCAAGTGTCTATTTAGGAGTCATAATGCTGGATTTACACAGAAGAGGAGCATACTGGATACAAGGCAGAAAAATGCAATTAAGAGTGACTAAAATGGATCAGGATGTCACCCAAGCAACAACTGTATAGCTGTAGCATATTGATAAATCTGAGTGGTGCAGGGATTACAAAGTTAAACTAGAAAGTGCATTCTCTGAAGAGAAATTTTGGTGTATTTTGCAAGATGCAGCAGAGCTTTAACAGCTTGTGTGTGTGTGTGTGTGTGTGTGTGTGTGTGAGTGAGTGAGTGAGTGAGTGAGAGAGAGAGAGAGAGAGAGAGAGAGAGAGAGAGAGAGAGAGAGAAATTGTGTGTGTGATGGGTGAGTTGGCCTGAGGTGCCATATGAAGTTTGGTGGATGTGTGGTGAATGTTACTGAGCAAACCTCTATTTATTTGAATTGGGTCAAAAATGAATGGAAGTGAAAGGGGGAAAAGGGATGTGTGACATCCAAGGAAAAGATGAGTGCAGGTCTCAGATAAAGGGATGGATACGTGCGGGGACTTGGCCTGAGGCATCATGTGAAGTTTCATGAAATTTGGTTACTCGGTTCAAAAAATTGACAAAGCTTCAAAGTTTTTCTCCCAAAACTCCATTCATTGTCAGTGGGGCCAAAAATGAATGGAAGTGAATGGGGGGAAAGGGATTGGCGAAAAGAAAGGAAAATAAAAGTGTGGGTCAAAATTGTGCATTGCACAATACTAAGAATAAATTTTAATAATAACAATAGTATTGTTTTTGTTTGTTTGTTTACATTTGAACTTACAATATAATTTGTATTTCTCTAGTATAAATTCAAAATATCCTTTAAAACTAAATGCTTAATGAAACAGCATGTAAAAATTGCAATCTAGACATTGTGATGCACTAGCAGTTTCAGTATTAGAATACATTTATGAAGAATATAAGTCCAGTTGTTCCTTTCATAGTTCCATGCACTGCAATGTCAAAAAAAAGTCTCATCCACTGTAATTTTTTTTTTTAAATAGCAGTTGTGAAATAATAAGCAGGTTATTTTAGCATGCAGCTTGCAGGGTGTAACAGTTATATATTTTTTTTAATGAAAGGCATAAAGTTAAATTTTGGAAAGGTGATCACTCTGAAAATTATGCGGTTGAAGTATTAAAGATTTGTACCTGTGTAGACGCAAAGCCCCCAAAGGCATTCTGCTGCTGAGTAAGCCATCCGACGATGGTGGAAGCATAATTCAGATCAAACTTAGACAGATGGGTTGTAGACACCAGACCCAGAAGCACATATGCTGTCATCTCCACATCCAAAGAGTCTGTCACTGACCCATTTTTGGCTCTGCTCCAGTATCTCATACCACCTGAGGGAAATATTACACATACTCAAATCATTGACCTACAGTTCTCCAAATAGCACCAAAAATCCACAATATACACCAACATTCTCCAACGGTTACACACATTCACCAACACAATTCAAAATCATGTCAAACACCCAACACCAAAATTCTGGAATATCAGCTTTTCGAAAAAAGCATGACTGCACAATTCCAACCAACAAGAAATCCACAACCAACAAACAAGACCAAGATTCTCAATTAAACACAAAAACAGGATTTTATTTACCAGCACACATAAAAAAAACCCCAACATTCTCTAAAGATTACAGTCATAAGCACAGTGCAATGTTTTCCATTTAGACACCAATATTCTCCACTAAAACAACCACCAAAATTCTCAAATACCAACAATCTCCCATGAAGCATCCCCCAGCACTAACAGACTACAATCTCCAATCACCAACAATGAAGCACCACCCACATTCTCTATTCTCTCTATTTCATCACACTAGAACAGTCTTTACTTCAAAATGTTCACCAACAAATCCCAAGCAACACCATCAACACATCAACACTGACATTCTCCAACAAACAACAACAATCTTTAACACACCAACACTGACCAGCAAACACCAACTTTGTCCACTGTGAAACAAACAGACACCAGCCAACACCAGCAAGACTGAAAACACCATTCTCCAACAAATGGCAACACAAATTTATCGAAAATGGATACTCCATGTTTTTTTTTTTTTTTTAATCAGGACACAGTGTTTAATTTTTAGCCTCTGAAAAAGAAGTTTGTTTGATTCATGTGAACAGCTGTTGATTCATTTTTACAGCTTCTTGGCCAACCTAAGTTGTCTGAAAATAAACTGCAACATATAAAAAATCAAAATCACATTCTGACGTACTAAAATTGAGCATCCACTTGTACTCCACTTTAAGCTTTGAGCTGTCAGAGAGTGTTATGACTGTTTTCTCTGAGAGACTGGCATTTTTTTTCAAACCTGACATTATGGCCTCTACATCCAAGTCTTCGATGAATGTGTCAATCATCCCCTGATCTTTAGCAAGGGTGAAGGTGTAGAAGAGGAGAGCTTTGGCATAGATGGACTTCACCTGATTATACACATTCCTCAGGCATGTAACACCGTTTTTCACTATAGGATCCTGCAATACATAGAATAACAAATTCAGATTTTGTAATTCCTTACTGAGAGGCAAACAAGTGTCTTTAAATCTCAGAATTTGCATGTAACCAAAAATGTTGCTCATTTCAAATTGCATTGTCATAAGAATTCTCAACGATGGTTTTGAATCTTTATTTTCACACATCTGCAAACTGATTTTAGACTTTCCCTGAGCAATGACAGCTACTGAAAGCTTGCTAATGTTTATGGTATTTAGCCAGCATGTTAGAATTTTTGGATAATAAGTTATGTAAAATATCAAAATCAGACTTAAAACACCAATTAATGTCTTCAGTGAATGTGTTGTTTTAGAATTATTGTCTTTATTGTAAAATCCCTGCAGTGCATGCTTATCATTGTTTCTTCACCTTTGTAACAGGAACATGCTAAATGAGTGCTGTTCGTTGAACATGTTTACATTTTTGTTCAACAGCGAACTGAATGAATCAGTTTGGAACTAATGAACTTGAATGTCGTTCATTCAGAAGTAGTGATAATAGACAAAAATTTAACTTTCATATTATGATATGAAATAAGATGTATTATTATGTCTCAGGATCATACCTTGAATTATTACATGACTGTCTCATTTTTCTCACATGTTCCTTGTCTTGACCAGTGTTGTCTGACAGTGATGTACTCCAATGTGCTGGTCATGACACTACTGATTTGCTTGTATCAGTAAAGTAGATTCCAAGAGCTTTCTAATGGTAGGTGAAATTTGGTATTTTAATTGGTGATTTAAAAAAAAAAAATAAAACACTACGGATTTAGAGCAGCTCATTAAAAAAAATGAGAAGAAATTAACGCTTTTGGGACGGCGAGTTGGCCTAGTGGTTAGCATGTTTGCCTCTCGACCAGGAGATTCCACTCGCAGTTGGGTCATACCAAAGACCATCATAAAAACGGTACCTACTGCCATCTGGCAAGGCATGGTGCAATACAGATGTGAGTGGGGAGTCAAACTCTCACAGTTACCAGAGGACCCGCCCCCCACTGTAACCCTAGCCGTATAGGCAAGAGGCCGAGGGCTATAGAAACAGAGATCAGCGCTGCCCATTGCCTTAAGGGCCTGGTTAGTACTGGGTCAGGAGACTGCCTAGGAAGACCAGGTCCTGGCATGGGAAGGACTTTGAATTTGAATGTTTTTGGGAGTGTGAACTATGAACATGAATGAATTCATTTTAATGTGTGCGAAGTGAATTTTGAGCAAACTCCTTTTTAAGTGTGAACTTGCGCAACACTGGTAACATCTGTGATAGTCCAACATTTAATGATCTTGAGTGCAATTATATTACTTACTTTCATTGTATAATTGAGTTCCAGCATTGCAGTCGTGACATATGCTGTGAGGGTCACCTCATTATTCACTCCTCCCTGAGAGAGAGAAAGAGAGAGAGAGAAATATTATGTTAATTATTTTCTCTAACAGTACATGATATTGGACTCAGGCTGCTCTCCTGACCTTCATGTCGGTGTGGAGGAGTTGTCCCACTGAGGCAAAACATCCGTTAGCCTGCTGCTGTTGACCGAGCCAGGTCTTTGCTTGATCCACATGCACCTGATCTATATAGATATATCGCCTCGCACGTCCAAAAGACTTCATCACGAATGCAGTCAGCCTAAGAACACAAGCACAGCAGATCCAGATAACAAGTCAGAATCAAAGTCTTTATTTGGAAGGTAAAAAAAATACTTAGGACTCTTTTTATGTCTGTTAGTCTACATCCATTCCTGTGTTTCAGACCTGCAACACATACCAAAAAAAGTTGGGACGGGGACAATTTAGGGCTAATAATAAGGTAAAATAATGAAATAATGATGCAATTTAAAACAGGTGATGACAACCATCATGATTTGGTATAAAATCAATATCCAGAGGGCAGCACGGTGGTGTAGTGGTTAGCGCTGTCACCTCACAGCAAGAAGGTCCGGGTTCGAGCCCTGTGGCCGGCGAGGGCC
>JAOANJ010000002.1:1400886-1418210 GCA_026413345.1 Ariopsis seemanni | reverse complement strand
GCTGGTCCAGGGAATCAAACTGGCAACCTTTTGGTCCCAAAGCTGCTTCTCTAACCATTAGGCCATGGCTTCCCCACGGCTTGTATTCTGTATGTAGAAGTACGATAGTATTACTACTATTATTGTAATCACATTTAACAGTAGGAAAGTGTTATTTTATTTAGTGCTGACAATGTGAGTTGTCATGTCCACAGACCATCATATCAGGGTTACTATAGTTTACAAAAATTAAGACTAAAACTAGAACTAACTGTGAAAAAATAAATTTCGTTAACTGCAATAAAAAAGACAGTTTTTAAATAAACCCAAAAACTAAATAAAAACTATTATGAACAATTCAGTATGAACTGAAATTAAATAGAATTGCAGGTAAAATTAGCTTCATTCTCATTTTCGTTTTGGTTTCCTCCTCAAGACAGTAACGGACTAGTTCCAGAGGGTGGCAGTAATGTAATGCCAGCTGTTGTAAAACTCGAAAGATATTTGCTGTGGAATACCTGGAAAACTAAAACTAACACTAAATACAACTAAATTCATCATCATCGTCATCAATTTCCGCACTTGAATCACTGGATCCTGGGGTACGACTGTCTGGACATTGCCTTCTTCAGCAGTAGTGCTAAGCCTGATTTTGACATCATGTTTCTCCTGATCTGTTGGATGTCTACTCCTAACAGATTCTCAAACCTCTAAATAAAATGAAAAGTAGTCAATAGTTCAAAATAAAACAAATAAACAAACCCGTAGTCGTAAAACTGACTAAATCTAAACCGAAATACAAAACAAATTGAATGACTAAAATAAAAACTAATGAAAATTTGGTTTTTCATAGTCGGATGGCAGAAATTCTGAATTATGAGCAATCAAATTAGCTGGACTCTTTTTTTTCTTTACCCAATCAATCCAATTTTGGCACGAATTCCCACCCCATTAACAGCTGCCAATCTGGATGGGTGAAACCTACCACACCACATACTGTACAGTATATATCATGAGATACAGGAAGCCACTGCATCACAGAAAACTAGCCTGTTATGCTAAGCAAGAGAAAAGACTGAAACCAGACCTCCATTTCTTTTGACCCAGAGAGCAAGATCAATTAAGCTGTTGGACATCCAACGATGTGGCACAGTGGATGAGGGTGAAACCATAGACAGCTGAACCACCAGGGTGCTGCTAGCCTGCTAATTAACCAGCAGAATGAAGTGAAGTATGTCAGCTCTCATGTATATAGATGGAATAGCTGTGCAGCTTGGAGCATAACAGACCTTTATGATAGCAATGGTTATTCCTCCAAGGGGAAATGACAAGGGCATGTTTAATAACATGCACAGTAGTCATAGTACGTAATATCATGTCAGTCTAGTGGGTCATGTCAAGCAAATTATTATTATTTCACAAGCTAGCTCAGTCTTTAACAAGCTTCTCATGTGGAAAAATAGCAGGTTTGCTGAAGGATGTGTTTTGCAACATGGCCATAAAGAGATTTTTTTTAAATTCCAGTTTTCAATCCTTCAGGTTATTTCAAATCTTGACAACTGGGCTTATTCAATTCTATAGATGTTTCAATGCTCATCTGAGCAGCTATGTATCCAATTATTATGCAGAATTCACACCTATGACATCATGAGATTCATGACACTCTAGGAGACAAGGAACACTTTTTTTTTGTTGAGGAATTGTGTATAACTTATGGGCAAAGAAGTAGCAGTAAAGGAGGCCATCTGTGTGGAACTGGGAAAAGATCTTTGAAGTGAGGAAGCAGAGGAGTCAATGTCACTAACAAGAACATACAACAGGCAGAGGAAAAGGAACTGAAAAGATGGAACTACTACTTATGTCAAAACCCGGAGACTTGAAGATGGACTCTTTCCCTAGGTACGTGCCAAGGAACAGTAAGAAAACAGTGAGGCAAAAGTCCATTGTGATGCCACTTATTAACTCACCAGTTCGTCCTTTATTACTGGCCAAACAAACCAATTTCTACACACTTGGTTTCTTGGATCACAAGACCTACGAGGGTACTTCAAAAGTTCTTGACCTCACTTGGAAACAAGGGGCCTAACTCCCATTTTGTGGCATAACTGTATGCTATAAAGCTAAATATCACTCTCCACAAAAGCTCAACTGAAAGAAGCAATCAAAGAAAAAAGGGGAGGAACGCTTCAAGCTGGCATGCTGTTTCTCCAGGACAATGTGCCCATCCACACAGCACAGGGGGCAGGGGTAGGAGCAGCCAAATGTGGCTTTGAACTGTTGCCACATGCACCTTACTCACCTGACCTGGCTTCGTCTGACTTCTGTCTGTTTCCTAAACTTGCGTGGTCGTCATTTTCAGAGTGATGAAGAAGTCTTCCATGCTGTTGAGGAGGACCTGGAGGCTCAAGATGTGACCTTCTTCTGCAAAGGGATAGCGAAGCTTGAACATCAGTGGACCAAGCATATTCAAGTTAAAGGTGACGATGTTGAAAAATAATGCAAGAACAATCTTTCTCCTGTGACGTTTTCTGGGTGAGGCCAAGAACTTTTTGAAGTACCCTCGAAGGCTTAGAAATTCACAGGTCAAGGTTCACCCAGACAAAGTCGAAGAAGTTAGAATAACTGCTACCAGAAATAAATTCACATCTTTCATGTCCTACGTTGAAATACAAATTCACAAGATCACCTCGTGAATTTTAGTGATACCCCGTCTTGGTGTTCTTTTAGGTGAAAAAGTAGAAAATTGTAGTTTTAAGGTGTCTCCTAAAAAACTGTAAATGTTATCGCGAAACTAGAAAGACATACAACTTCCTAATATTCAGCTCTGTGGTTTCACTGAAAATGAACACCTCTGGAGCAGTTTATCACGTCAGTCTCGTGATGTCAGAGGTGTAAATGACACACACTGTTTAAATAGACCCACTGAACAAGTCCCGTTCCCAGAATTCAGTTCCCAGTCATGTTGTGGAACAGAATCTAACATTTAATCCTCCTCCATTTGTTTAGTCAGGAACTGCAGTGTGAAAAGGCCAACACTATAAACATTTAAATCTAGTTACTCGAGCAGAGGCTGAAATCGATTTGGAGATGCTTGAACGGATGGTTTGCTACAAGCTTCTAAGTGTGTGTGTGTGTGTGTGTGTGTGTGAGATATGGATGGTTGGGTAACATGCTCCTCCATTTCAGTCCATGTCTGCTAGGAGGCGATAAAAGACCAGACAAAACAGGATGGACGGAGAGAGAGAGAGAAACTCAGAGGAGAAGGACAAGAAAAAGAAGTCATTTCACATTCAAGTTCATCATCAGATCACAGAACAGGTGTAAGATCGCACCTGCTGCCTGCTTGTGGTCGACTCCCTCAGTGATACAGTATCAGGACCACAGTGTCCTTCTGTTCGCGGTCATGTCAGGATAACACATTTTACATTTTTTTTTTTACCACTAAGTAGAGGTTCTAAAAGTGTTAGAAGGTTTTTAAATCCCATTCCCATCTGCTGTCAAAGAAATCTTGCCCACTTCTCAAGGAATTCTAACTAAACCTGCACATTCTCAAAGGAATTATGCTAAATCCCAACTGCTTCTGAAGCAATTCTGACAGATCCTGCCCATTTCTGTAGGAATTCTGACTAATCTTGCCCACTCCCAAAAGAATTCTGACCATTTCCCCTCACTTTCAAAGGAATTTTCACCATTCTCCTCACTCTTAAAGGAATTCTGACTATTCCCACCACTCCCAAAGGAATTCTCACCATTCCCCTCACTCTTAAAGGAATTCTGACCATTCCCACCACTCCCAAAGGAATTCTGACCATTCCCACCACTCCCAAAGGAATTCTGACCATTCCATCCCTCCCATGAAGGAATTGTATTAAATTCCACCCAATCCCATCTATGCCTGAAGGAATTCCTACCAACACTGCCCTATTTCAAAGGAATTCTCAGCAGTTCTGGTGGCGTCTGAAGGAGGTCTGACCAATCCCACCTGACTGTGTAGTTATTATTTTTGTTTTTAAAGGTTGTTTCCCAAAATGCAAATTAATTGGTAATTTAAACCACAGCAGTGTGAAACACCAGTAATCAATCCTAAAGTAAAAACACTTTGGTATATCAGCAGCGTTCACCCGATTGAAAAGATTATTAAAAACACGAAGTGCTGAATTTGACATCTAATATCTGTGTCTGAATTCATGGCTCATTGAAAAACACAGTTATGGAATAAAGCTCGCCATATGCCATGTACATGTGCAGAGGGATGAGACTAATTGGTGGAGTGTGGTAAGAGAGCGCAGCCCTAATTGCTCAGTAACGTCGTCATTGGTCTTTATTAAAGCTGAGCAGTGACCGAGAGAGAGAGAGAGAGAGAGAGAGAGAGAAGGACACAGACAGAACTGTGGGTTGTTCTTACAGGCAGTCATTTATTTTGGCTTTCATCTATTCCCAGATTGAGACGTCTGACTCCTAAACGTCCTCTCTGTGGTCTCACCATGTAAAATATTCAGTCTTAAAGGCATTTTAGTGTCTCTTTACTCCAAATGTAGTCACTCACTCAAAATATGTTTGGTCTTTGAAGTTTGCTTCTTTAGTTTTGCGCTTGAGCTACAGCTAATAAAAGTCATGAAGTAAAAAAAAAAATAAAATCTGCCTTGAACCACATCCAGTCACACAGATTTAGTAGGAATTACACTTCACCGTGCAGCTGAACATTATGAGAGAATTTATATGAGGTCTCCATCACTGACAAACAGGAACATACAGTGGATATAAAAGTTTACACACCCCTGTTAAAATTGCAGGTTTTTGTGAAGAAAAAATATGAAACCAAGATAAATCATATAAGATCTTTTTTTTTTAACCTTTAAAGTGATATAACAACCAACACGATTCCAGCGAAAAACAAATAGAAACATTTTAGGGAAAGAAATAAAGAGAAAAAAATGTACAGTAACCTGGTTGCATAAGTATGTACACCCCTTAATTAGCACAGTATTAAAGCACCCTTTGCTTGTAACACAGAACTCAGTGTTTTGTGTAAGAATCTACCAATGTAGCACATCTTCATTTGGTTATTTTATTCCACTCTTCCTTACAAAAATGCTCCAGATCAATCAGATATTGAGCGGATCTTCTGTACACATCCCTCTTCAGGTCATTCCACAGGTTTTTAATAGTATTTAGACCTAACATTCCGAAACGTTGATCTTCTTCTTCTGAAGCCATTCAAGTTTGTACCAGAATAGATTGGTATCTGGAGCTATCCCCTCCAAATTCCCTCGATCATGACTAGAGCCCCAGTCCAGGCTGAAGAGAAGCAGAAACTGAACATGATGCTGCCACCACCATGCTCACTGTGCGTATGGTATTCTTTAGGTGATAAGCAGTCTTGTTTTTGTGCCAAAAATACCTTTTAGAAGTTCTACCATGGTCTCATCAGATCATACCACATGGTTATTGAAGCTTGGATGTATTTTCATGAGAAACTGCTCCAGTCTAGACTCACTACCCCAACGCCCAGACATGAAGAAAACGGGAGACTGCTGTCACATGCAGAGATTAATCAGGACTTGGCAGATGTTCCTGCAGCTCCTTTAATGTTGCTGTAGGTCCCTCAGCAGCCTCCATGATCAGTTTTCTTCTTGTCTTGTTGTCGGTTTTGGAGGGACGTCCTGCTCTTGCTGATGTAACTGTGGTACTCCATTTTGTCCACTTCTTGATGATGGCCATCACAGTGTTCCATGTTTTGGAATTGCTTAATCAGAATCACCTCACTGATGACAGGTGTATGACAATCACTTTTGAATGTGCATTTGAATGTGACTGGTTCATTCTGTGAACAGTCACGTGACCCGTTATAAAAGGGTGTGCACACTTGTGCAACCAGGTTATTGTACGTTTTTTCTTTTTCTTTTTCCTCCTGAAAACCACATGAATTGTTTGTGCCTGAATGCTTGCTGGTTGCTATAGCGACTCAAAGGTGGAAAGGTGGAAGATTTTTTTTGTTATGAAGTCTTTAAAGCTGAATGGTGTCTTTTGAAATAAGTACATTTTCTTTAGCTACATTGGTTACAGTGTTGGAGTCGAGTCACTAAACCTGGAGTCCGAGTCCAGTCTTGAGTCCCTGGTGTTCACGTCCGAGTCATGTCCAAGTCATTCAAGAAAATTTCAAGTCGAGTCCAAGTTGAATCCACGTCGAGTCCGAGTGGAGTCTGAGAACAAGACTCCAATTGTACCATGTGACGGTGTCTGTTGCTGCCTTTATCTGAAAGCATCTCTGCTCCTGTGTTGGACTAACGTTCCTGCTCCACTGCCCCATTTTAGTTAACAAGCTACAGATAAAAAGCTTGCTCATCGCTCAGCAAGCCCCGCCCACTATCAATAAAGCAATGAACATAGCGTGTCACTTCCTTCTCTGGGTGGAGTCTTACCAAATGACGATTGAAGTTCGAGATTGTCCCCGTCGTCTCCTCGATAGTTCTTCTACATCCAGTATGGAACACATCGCAGTGCATTTTTTCTTCCCCATTGCACGAGACGTCTGTATAAGCAAAGCGGACAATCCTAGGGGCGTTCTGTCCAGGCATTTTAGCGCCATTAACGTTAGTTTGTTCCTGAATATGAGGTATGAACAGGTGACTGTGCATTCTCTTGCATGGAATTAGTATAAAAATTAATGTAGATATAAATATCTTATGCCAAATTATGGCCTGTTACAAAAAAGAAAAAATCAGAGTCCTCGTCTCCAATTCACGAGTCCGAATGCAGTTAATGCACAAGTCTGAGTCATCGGTGCTCAAGTCCAAGTGAAGTCACGAGTCCTTAAAATTAGGGCACGACTCGGACTTGAGTCAGAGTCCTGGACTCGAAGTACTACAAGCCTGGCTTGTATAGTGTATATAGCTTGCAACATTTATTGTGCAAGGTGGCCCGCTTTAGATTGTTCCTTCTGGACTAGACTGGGCTGGAGTGAGCTACACCGTCATTGACTGTCTTGTTTATTACATACATGGCCTTTGTGTTCTCATCCACATTACATCTTATGTTGTGTCTCACTATGCACCTTGGACAGAACTGCTTGGCATTGCTTTATCCACCCCTAGCAGTCTTCAGCTGAGATGTCTCTGCAGCCGGTGTCCATTGCACCCAGGAGGGACATTTGATCATGTATGCGACGCTCATACACTTTCCACCTCCAGTCAGAAAAGAAATCCTCAATGGGGTCAAAGAGAGGCAAGTAGACAGAAGGAAATGCCATTCTTGGATGTAATCGCAAACTGGTTTGCAGCTCATATGAATGGTGGGATGCTACATTCTCCCATGCAATCACAAACGTCCTTGTGTTTCCTTCCACCTGTTTGGCTTCTGGCACCAGTTATTTGTGGAGGGGGGCAAAAAGGCACTCAGTGTTGTAGGAACCAATCTGGCATTTTCTGCAGGACCAAATCAGCCCTTGAGATTATAGCACACATTGTGAAACTTGCTCCTTTCTGACCTGGCACATCAACAGTGGCCCTTTTCCCGATAATGTTTCTTAGCGGTCAAGTTAAACCCTGCCTCGTCTACATAAATGACTACATTCTGGAGTTTGGAGGTCTGATTAGCCTCCAACTCCATGACTGTCTGGAAGAAATCCGCACACAGTATGTATACATGCTTTTCATTATGTCCTACTGGATGTATTGTAACCCATGTTTACATATGCGGCATAGCATAATGTAAAACTCGGTATGGAACAAGATATAATGGATGTATTGGTGCTGAAGATCCTTGACCCACTCACTGTTCCTTTCAAAAGAGACCGTGTACAATTGCTTCATTGAAACTCTGTTTGGTCAGAGTCTGAGCAATGTCAGTCAGGCTGATGTGTTTCACATTGTGAATTGCCAGGTTGTCCTTGACATTTCTGGTCTGGATTTCTCCATTTTATTGTGTTGTTAGCAACCATGCTCACAACAGCATGCTCTTGGTCTTCACTGAGAAGTTTTCCTCTTTCCCCAGAGGGTGGAAGATGTTGTGTACTTTAGAGGAACAAGTGTATTAGCAGTGGGACTGGTGGCCTACAGTTCGGGCGTACCCTAGGAGCAGTAACTGTAGCTGATATCAAATTCAAAATGAACATATTTTTCAAAAAAACTAACATTTTCTCAGTTTCAACATTTGATACATGAAGCCATGACCTAATGATTAGAGAAGCAGCTTTGGGACCAAAATGTCACTGGTTTGATTCCCTGGTCCATCAGGAATAGCTGAAGTGCCCTTAAGCAAGACACTTAAACCCCCCAACTGCTTGGAGTACATTGTCCATCGCTCTGGATAAGAGTGTCTGTCTGCTGAATGCTGGTAATGTAATATGTTGTCTTTGTACTATTTTCAGTGAAATATAGGATTTCCATGATTTTTGCAAATCTTCACATTTGTTTTTGTTTTACTCAGTGTCCCAACTTTTTTGGAATTGGGGTCATATTTGCAACACGTTACACATTGCCGGTTACCTGGATAGTGTTGATTAGGTTACATCCCTCTTATACGCACATTCACACATCCCAGCTTCATTAACTCACATGGTTCTCTTCCATTAATCCTGAGTCAATGACTTTCAGCCTCTCTGGTGCTCAGACAGATTGGAACACACACCATGTTCCCTGAAAGAGACTTTTTTTTTTCTGTACAGCTCAATCCAGCAAGCAGCCACCCTGAGAATTGATCTGCAATTACTGATGGGCCGCCTCCAGTTTCTCTGAGAAAACACTGCTCATGCTGAGTGTGTGAGTGAGCGCAATAGCGAGGGATTTAGAGAAGGAAAGAGCCAGATATAGAAGGAAAGTGGGGCAGCAAGAGTGGCTGTATGGTTCAGAGAAGTAGAGACCTGGTTTAAAAAAAGAGTGAGAAGTGGCATTTCAGTGGTTAAAGGCACTGGGCTACTGATAAGATGGTTGAGTTCAGATCGTAGCATTGCCAAGTTGTTATTGCCGGGTCTTTTGAACAAAACAATTAACCCTCAAGTGTACAGCTGTATTCTGTTTCATTTATCCAAAAGCAGCTTATAATTGTGGAAGCCATATGAGGATTTGCAGTTAAGTTCTTCCTTCCTTCCAAACATACTTCTGAACTTGCTTCCTGGCTTCTAAACTTGCGGATTTACTTACTTACTTCTGGCCTTCCAAACTTCATTACTTCCTTACTTTTGAACTTATGAATTTCCTTCCTTCCAGACAAACATCTGGACTTCTGAACTTGCTTCCTGGCTTCCAAACTTACGGATTTACTTATGAGCTTCCCTGCTTCTGGATTTCCTTCCTTGCTTCTGGGCTTTTGAATTTCCTTCCATGCTTCTGGGCTTCTGAATTTACTTCCTTGCTTCTGGGCTTCTGAATTTATTTCAGGGCTTCTGGATTTAGGTCCTTCCTTACTTCCAGATTTAGGTCTTTCCTTATTTTTGGATTTAGGTCCTTCCTTCTGAACTTCTTTACTTAACTTCCGGATTTACTTCCTTCCAGACTTCTGAACTTCCGGATTTCTTTACTTCCAAATTGCTTTGCGGCCTCTATGGAAAATATCTTCATGCTAGTCCAAACAGATCAGGGTGTAAGAGTGCCTGCAAGACACAACCTTTTAGAAAGGGGTTAATGTGACCCACAAGCACAACTAATATATTTATATATATAAAAAAAAAAAACCTGTTCTTTCCTTCCTTCATGAACATTCAGTGTAGGTTTGGGGCTCATTTAAGTGTTTGGTCAAGAGGTAGGTCTTCAGGGTCTTGGCTGATTTTAGCTGATGGGTAGACGTTCATTCAACACCAATATAAAATGCTCTGATCTTATCCTAATAATCTCATCTATTGAGAACGTAATCCGTAAACATTTTCACATTTATTCCACCTGTGACAGAGATGGACTGAAATAAATTAGCCTCCGTGCACATGAAATCTTGTAGGCGTTTCTTTCTCGGCTCACCTGTCAACTATATGCGTAGCCTGTGCAAATGTACAGCTTATGGCTAGAAAGAAATCATCTTGGTTGCACAAAAGTAAAAAAATAATCCATTTTAAACCAGTTGTTAGTTGCGAGTATGACAATTCCAGAAATTGAGCCATATTTTTTTTATTTATTACTTAAGTGAGGAAGGATTTAGTTCTCCTAGCTCTACTGGTCCATTTGTACCAACCAGCCCTGATCATTATATTTTGGACTTCAACAGGAAGTAATTGTTTTAAATCTCAACTTTAAGTGTTATTTCACTAGGAATTTAAGTTACTAATGTTGGATCCAGTCATGTGACCAAAATTACGTTTTGTTTTTGTTTTGTTTTTTTAATCATTGCGAGGACCCATGCTGGTGAGCCCCATGAGAAAGGATCATAATGATGCGTTAAGCTCTGGGTTTTTTGCCCTTGTTCAGGTCTTATGGTTTATAAGTAACAGTGTAATGTATCCGCTCTTTCCCTCGTGTGTGTGTGTGTCCCCAGCTTCACTAATGAGTCCCCGATGCCCCTGAAAAGCCAGTGGTGAAACTCCAGAATAAATGAAAATCCTTTCTCCATTTTAAAAACAGCCTCCTTAATGGCATCTCTTTGTCTCCCCGAGCGTATACTGCAAAAAAATCATTCAACATTAAAAAGGAGGTTATAATGAGAGCGATTTGGAGGTGATGTGACTTTCGGTGCTTGGCATTTTAATAAGTAGACCACTGGCAGGGAGAATATCGATGACCTCACAGGTGACATTCGGACTTTGTGAAGGATTAATTACCCACAATGCATTAGGATGCAGGATGTCTGTGATTATCAATATTACTGCACCGTTTTTGCAGCACTGCTGTCAAATAACCACAGCCCCAGCAATTAAGAGAGAACTAATGAGATTTCTGGAGGTTCTGTTAAACAACAAAGTAGAGCATCATTAAGAGAAACAACTCCAAGTCCCCATCATCCTGCAGGGGACATCCAGAGCAACACGTGATGGGTTTATTGAGAAGTATGTGACTTATTAATGCAATTTGTTTTTGAGCTTTAAAGGAAAAGTTTGTTCTGAAACATGCATGGTTATATTGAAAAAAAAAATCAAAATTGTTCCAGAATGCAGTGCACCTACTGTATAGAACCCAGTTATGGCACAGATTCAGCTCACAAGTTAGCAGTCTTCAGGATGATGTATTAGCATCATTAGCTTTCTTCCTTCCATCATCAATCCAGAAGTCCAGCAGCAAGGAAGCCCGTCTGGCAGCAAGGAAAGAAGGATGTTGAAGTTTTGATCTGTTTAAGCAGAGTGTACAGATGAGGAGAGAGCTGGACAGACAAAAGGACTAAAGCACTGCTGCATCACTTTCTGTAGGTAGTCGATCTGCATTGTAGGTAATGTACGAAACCATTAACCAGAATGAACATCGACCAACTTTTTGATGAACAAAGTTTAAACAAAAAAGCTGAGAAGATCATTATAAATTAAATCTTGGACACTGTTGAAGATCACCTCGTAATGCTAATGAAAATAATATTTAAAGAAAAATGGTGATCTGTAATGGCAAGTTAGATTTAAACTTTTACACGTCAGAGATTGTCTTGATCCGTAGGTGCTAAAGAAGGCAACTGGACTTGCTTGAAATCCTTGAAGACATCTCACCTCTCATCCAAAAGGCTTCTTCAGTTCTGTCTGACAAGTGGGGAGTTCCAGGTGTTTATCCTCTAGTGGACTGAAAGCAACTCCTAAAGAGAGTTGTTGAGGTCAAATGGGTCATTGACCCTCTCAGCCACTAGTCAGACGGAACTGAAGAAGCCTTTCAGATGAGAGACGAAACATTCTTCAAGGATTTCAAGCAAGTCCAGTTTGCTTTCTTTAGAACCTACAGTTTACGATGACCTGGATGACCTGAGAAGCTTCACAGATGCATTTTCTCTTGAGTTTAGGATTACAATCCCACCTAAAGGGTTGGGTTTATTTTAAACTAACAAACTGTTACCTCTGTCAACTTTGTTGGAGGACATTATATTTTCGCCTCTGTCTGTTCCCAACATAACTCAAAACAGTGGACAGATTTTGATGAAATTTGGAGGAAAGGTGAGCCATGGGGCAAGGAACAATTGATTAGATTGTGATACAAATCTAGATATGTATGTGGATCCAGGATCTTTTTTTTTTTTTTAACTATTACCAACATAGCTCAAAGTAGTGAACAGATTTTCATGAAGTTTGGTGGACAGCTTTAATATTATCCTAGGCTCAAGTGATTTTTATGATTTTGATGCTGATCAGGATCTAGATTCTGGATCCGGATCAATATTTTTATCAAGATAACTCAAAAGTAGTGAACAAAATTTGATGAAATTTGGAGGAAAGATGGGCCAAGGAACAACTGATTAGATTTTGATGCAAATCTGGATATGTATGTGGATCCACGATCCAGATATGTATGCAGATCCAGGTTTTTTTTTAAACCTATTCCAAATATAACTCAACGTAGCAAATGGATTTTCATGAAATTCGATGTACAGCTTTAGTATTATCCTGGATTCAAGTAATTTATGACTTTGATCCTGATCAAGCTGTAGATTTTGGATCTGGATCAATTTATCATGATAACTCAAAATAGTGGACAGATTTTGATGAAATTTGGAGGAAAGGTGGACCATGGGCCAAGGAACAATTGATTAGATTTTGATGCAAATCTGGATATGTAAGCGGCTCCAAGATTTTTAAACTATTCCCAAGATAACTCAAAGTAGTGAACTGATTTTCATGAAATTTGGTGTACAGCTTTAGTATTATCCTAGGTTCAAATGATTTTGATGCTGATCAGGATCTAGATTTTGGATCTGGATCAAAATTATCAAGATAACACAAAATGGTGGATGGATTTTGATGAGTTGGTATGTTGCTTTATCCTAACCCAGCTTAGTATTGGCTAACTTTTGAAAGTGATCTGTGTCTTCTGGACCCTGGATCCAGAAAACCATAATCGGATAAGTACCGGTCGGATTTCACCAAGTTGGTGACTGGCTTTCTCTTGATACTAGAAGGAAAAAAGTAAAGTTTGATGCCGATCTGGATCCAAATATAATTGTTTAATATCTGTAAATGTTGGTCCATGTATAATTGAACCCCTGTATATTCAGTCAGTATATATGTGAATGGATCCACATCCCAGATTAGTCAACATCTGGATATTGTAATATGTGCCTTGGTGGAGGTACACACTCCACCGAGTGTCCTAGTTGTATATGAGAAACCTTTGGATTGCATTAATACAGACCAGGTTCACACAGGAGGTGACAAATTGCAGCCTTGTGCTGAAAAATCTGCTGATTGAATAAGCTTCCTGATGTACGGTAATAAGAGCTCTGTATGCTCCTCTTTGAACATAATTATTAGATCTAAAATAGAAACTGCAAGTACTTATAATGTTGATTTTGTGTGTAAGCAGTTATGTCTCATTTGATCTTGGAACAACTTCAAAATAGTTTCAAAAATAATTAATTCTGTTCAGAATCTAGTTAGTCTGGGTGCGATAACGCATAACATCTCTCACTAAAGTGAAAGGACAGACTGTAGCCAAATCAGCTCGTTAACAGACTTTCACAGCACACTAAATCCCGACTTCTCCAAACTCCTCTGAAAACATCAAACACTCATCTGATCATTTTAGTCCCATCCGGATGCGCATGTCTATGATGGGTTTTTTGTTTGTTTTTTCTTTGCCACTACTGCCTCAAATTTGGGAGGGGGGGTTGTCTGTCTGCTGTTGCTTGCTATATTCAGTCTCGTAGTGTGCATCAGTGCCTCTCCTACAGATATTAAAGGCAGGAATCAGTAATTCATTTTAGAAGCAATTTCTTTTTTTTAATTTTTTACATACCAACAAAAATGAATAAATCAAATACTCTGACAATCAAACAAGGAAAATGGGGGGGGGGTTAAGTCATGGCCTGGAGGTTAGAGAAGCAGACTTGGGCCCAGGGTGTCGTTGGTTCGATTCCTGGGACTGGCAGGAAAAATGTGAGGGGTGATGAGTGAATGAACAGCACTTTCCCTTCCCTCTGTATTATGGCTGAAGTGCCCTTGAGCAAGGCACCTAACCCCTAACTGCTCCCTGGGTGCTGTAGCATAGCTGCCCATGGCTCTGGGGGTATCCAGTTATTTAGCACAAGTTCTAAAGTCTCTTAGCACAACTCTGGATTGTGGTCACAATCATCTAAAAAAAAAAAAATACTTATCTTGATATAGGAAGGGGTTTATTATAATTGTTTAGAGACTGGAAGCCGGATTTTTTGCCGCTCTGCATGTTAAAGGCGATACGCAGAACCATCCATCCATTATCTGTTCTACAGGGTCACAGGCAAGCTGGAGCCTATCCCAACTGACTATGGGATATGACAAGTCACCAGGTTATCGCAGGGCTGACACACAATAATTCACATTCACACCTACATACGGTCAATTTAGAGCCACCAATTAGCCTAACCTGCATGTCTTTGGACTGTGGGGGAAACTGGAGCACCCGGACGAAACCTACACAGACATGGGCAGAACATGCAAACTCCACACAGAAAGGCCCCCATCGTGGCCAGCTAGCTAGGCTCGAACCCAGAACCTTCTTGCTGTGAGGGGACAGTGCTAACCACTACACCACCGTCCCACCAGGACTAGCTCTTTCAAACGAAACAATCAGAACTGAAATCCTTTGAGAACAGAGGGAAGAGATATGACTTTGTTTAACTGAAAATAAACAAAGTTGTAAACAAATTGCTTACAACAGGAAAATCAACAAACAAACAACCATGTTTTGTTCCTCAAGAGAAGATCTATCCAGAACATCGATCAAAACTGGAATCGGACGAGAAATGAGAGAGGAGATACAATTGTCGTGAAAATTCGTTCATTTGGCCTCATTACTAACTCGTTAGCAAAAAATTTGACAAAACAACCAAATTTTGTGTGAAGTAATGAGTTCTTACAAACAAAACAATCGGAACAGAAATCCGTGGAGAACTGACGGAGGAGATACGAGTTAACTGAATTGTGGACGACGGACAGATGACGGACGCCACACCATAGTAATAACTCATCGACCTTATGGCCAGATGAGCTAAAAATCATGGTTCATTACGGTCCGTTTACGCACCTTAAATGAATTTTAAAAGTACTCTGTCCATTTTAGATGAACGATACATATTAAAAGTGCCAAACCTAACAAAAATGTACCTAAAGCATACCCCCAAGCGACAATAAAAAGTACTTGGTGCTATTTGTTCTGAGAGTGAATGCCGAGTAAACAGAAATGCTGATTATTCTCTGTCGAAAACCTCTTTCAGTAATGTCATAATGTGCCTGTTCAGAAAACCACCCACATCTGCACTAACAGTGGCTATGATTATTCCAAGTGTATTTTTTCCACATGGAAGGGATGATATGCTTTTCATAAAGCTTATGCATAATACATCGAGGGAACGCAGACAATCACGGTCGGTCCTGTATTCCAACATTCTGAACAATCGTTCACAACATTTCTCTCTTTCTTCCTTCCTCCCCTTTGCCTCACCACAGCCTATCTCTCTCTGTCTAGCTCTGTCTGTCTCACTTCCCTGAGGAGTTCTCACTTCCAGGCCAGACGCTCTTCATAATGACAAACACCCTCCATATAAGCAAACAGCACACCTGGGACCCGAGTCTGTCTCTCTATGACGGTAAAGACTCGAAATTAACAGTCCTTACCAACCCCACCAGAGCCAATTAAACACTTGAGGACACTCTCTCTCTCTCTCTCTCTCACACACACACAATGGCACAGTCAAATGCGCTTATCCAAGGTCTTTTCATTTCTATAAATTTCCCTGATTTCCTGCAAAGCTTTGATAAAATGATGACAGATGGTTCCATGGTCACTGTTTATGTGTCAGCAGGTATCTGTCAGCCTATCACTGCAATATGCTCCTTGCTAATTATTTTTTTTGCAAGGATATTACGTACTTATTGACTGAGTGGGAGGGCCAGACGGATAAATATTTGACTCGAGGTCATGCCGTATGCAGCATAAAATGCTTACTGACTGACCTAAGTCAGTCAATAAGCATTTTATCATATGACCTTTTTACCTAACATACACAGTGGAAAACAATGAACAACTGTGTGCGAAAAATGAACCAGTCAGTTTTTATTTGATTGACAGCAAACCATTTATATGCTGAATCAACTTTGCACAGGTTTGAAATAACAGTTTGAATTTTATAAAATACAACTGACTTTACTGTTCTCTCGAAATGTGAACGAATTTGAGATAACATTGTTCGTGAAAGTCAGTTCGAACTCGGGTCAGCTCATGGAAACAACATCAATACAAGCCTATTACGTTTACACAAAAGAACTTTGATTTGAATACAAAATAGAGTCGAGTCGGCAGTCGAGTCATCAGGTCTGTGTCTGATAAATCATCTGGATAATAAAATTCACTTTCACTCTGCGCAGTTGTGTTGCTCATTTTTCAAAGTAACATTTCAGAGCAAAATGAAAACGATGGAAGCGAGGGAAACGGGTTTTTCTGGCCTGGATTTAAAAAATCTGTATCTGCCCAGTCACGTGACTTTTCCCAAGGGTTTTATTAAGAGCATGTGCACCAGTCTGTACGGGTCATATGATAAAACTCATTATTTACTGTTACGAGCTGAATTTTGTTGTTTTATGCATTTTTGCTGTTCCAGTTTCTCAGTGCGTTCTCTGAGGAACGTTTCCTTCATGTTTATCATCAACATAACTTTTATAGCAGAATCAACCAGAAATATGGATTAGATTTCATCCTTTGAATCCTATTTGTGTATACAGTACCAGTCAAAAGTTTGAACACACCATTCAATGGTTTTTGTTTATCTTTATTAATTAAAATACACTCCATGTCTTAAAGTAATAATGGGCTGTAGTTTTTCTTTACTTAGTCGAGCGGTTCTTGACATAATATGGATTACTACAGTTGTGGAATAGGGCTATTTGCTGTATTTACTTTATTATTTATTGTTTACTGTTTGATCTCAAATGCATTAATAAGGCAAGAAATTGCATTAATTAACTTTTGATGAGGCACAGCTGTTAATTGAAAAGCATTCCTGTGGCTACGTCATGAAGCTGGTTAAGAGAACGCCAATAGTGTGCAAAGCATCATCAAGGTAAACACTGGCTACTTTAAAGAATCTAAAATATGAAACATGTTTTGCTTTTTTAAACACTTTTATTTATGACATAATTTCATATATGTTCCATATGTTATTTCACAGTTTTGATGTCTTCAGTATTGCTCTACAATGTAGAAAATAGTCAAAATACAGAAAAGCCTATGAGGGGTGTACAAACTTTTGACATACATTATATA
>JAOANJ010000002.1:1308237-1320500 GCA_026413345.1 Ariopsis seemanni | reverse complement strand
GTGGCCATGGAAGTGATTGGAACACCTGATTCCGATAATTTGGATGGGTGAGCAAATACTTTTAGCAATATAGTGTACTAAAGATGCACCCTTGATGGCACCACTCCAGTGGCAACCAGCTTCTGAGGGTGTAGGAGAAAAGAGTCTTAAAATATGGAATGATCTATTAATCAACCCTAAATCAGTCTTCTTCTTCTTTCAGCTATTCCCATTCAGGGTCTCCACAGTGGATAATGTCCCTCCATCTCCTCCTGTCCTCCATATCTTCTTCTGTCCCACCAACCGTCCTCATGTTCTCCTTCACCACATCCATAAATCTCATTTTTGCATTTCCTCTGTTCCTTCTACCTGCCAACTCCATCTCCAGCATTCTTTCCCCAGTAAACCCAGGATCTCTCCTCTGTACGAGTCCAATCCAAACCATCTCAGTCTTGCCTCTTGCTTTGTTCCATATCTCACAGGAAGCTTTGCTTATTCCCAGTCAGTGTACTGTGCTACAGTCGCTGCAGCTTCTGAATCTGAGGATTACAACAAGTGACCTGTTTATAACATTTAACTTCAATGTGACCAGGAAACTGTAAAGTAAATTCTTGAAGGATTTCTTGAAGGAAACTACAGAACGTGTGACACTTTAGAAATCAGAAAAGAAAGTATGAGCTCTCGGTCACCGGGGGTGGGTGTGGGTGGGGTGTCTGAGTTCCCAGCTGATTTCAGCACAACGCTGTGATTTTATGTTTAAACAAGCTGATTTTCCTCAAGTCGAACTCTGCATGTCATCAACATTGGTTTTAGGGAAACTAACAAATCTCTCGCTTTTCTTCAGCCGTATTACAGAAAATTCCCAAAGTATGTTTACAATGTGGCTGTGTTCCAAAAATATTTACAATCCATGCTGACTTGCTGAAACCCATCCTGCTAGCGCAACAATCACCCGGCCCTAACCTCCAGCGCTGTTTGTGATTTGGGGAGTTTTGTGGTTAAGGTTCTGTGCTAGGCGACTAAAAGGTCATGGGTTGAAATCTGCAGAGTTTCTGGAGTTGTTTGAGGAAAAGTGCGTTGGATTCCTTGGTGTTGACCTCGCTTTGGGTCCTGCGTCACTTGTAAACATTTAATTTAAGCCTTGTTTGGATTTGAACCAGTAAACAAGACACTAGGTGTGTGTGTGTGTGTGTGTGTGTGAGAGAGAGAGAGAGAGAGAGAGAGAGAGAGAGAGAGAGATGGAGAAGGGAGTGTGGAATGAAGAAGGAGAGCCATATCACACTGATGGATGTTTGAAAACTCACTGTATTCCTCAGTGCATGGTGTAAAATTTTGGAGCCCGAGGCAGTTGGAGGTACATGCTGAGATTCTTTATCAGTGGATCTCCAAGAATCACAGCCCGTCTTTTAGCAGGATGAGAAAACTAGAGTCTGCAGGAAGCAACTCATTAAAAATGGTACAGGTTGATTTGATTTATTACCTCAGTGTAGAACAGGAGTCCTTCAGATCTCATACATTGCTGTACATGAGTTCTGTAGGTTCATACTGTCGAGGGTTTCACACCAGAGGCAAGACTTCGTTCCCTCTTTAAAAAGTACAGATCACAACACACGAGTAGCAGAAACTCAAACTCTTTTAAAGTGTTCGGAGTGCTTTATTCCTCTTGTCCCACAGCAATTTGCCAACTATTATGTTTATTAAACTCATTAAAGAACAACATGCCGTGCTATTTCCATGGAACTGTACAATCCCTGTGAGTGAGCTGTTACTATGGAAACGATAACATATCACAATATATTAGAACGTATTACAACAAACTGCTGTTACAGAAAATCAATCAACACCATCTTACCAATCAGAACCCAGACTCCTGAGACTCAAAAAACAAACAAACAAAAACACCAACACTTTCCACAGATGGATGATTGGAGATCCAATCCCAGAGATATGTGTTTGTGGTACAGGTTTGAGGGACAACATCATTTGAGCTCTGGGATTTGAGCTCATCAACTTCTGGTTGCTATCATGAACTGTACCCACCAGAGCAGGAAATGAAGAAACTGAAAGAAATCAGGAGGTAACAGGAGGGCAGAGGTTCTGCAAGAGATCTTGACACCATGGGTAAAGTTGATGTTTGGATTGTGCGGAAGAAAAACTGAGGAGATGTTTGAAGAAGAAAAAGAAGACCTTTATGTGTCACATATACATTAAAGTAAAATTCTTTTTTTTCTCATATCCCAGCTTGTTAAGAAGTCAGGGTCAGAGCACAGAGTCAGCTATGATACAGAGCCTCTGGAGGAGACGGGGTTAGGCCATGCTCAAGGGCCTAAAACTATCAGCTTGGTGTTGCTGAGGCTTGAATCTATGACTTTCTGATCAGTTACCCAGAGGATTAACTTCAGAGCCTGGCTTTATGTGATAGCTAAGAAAGCTAGTATAGATCGGACCCAGAGTCTATCAGCACTGGGACAAGTTCAAAAACAAAATGGAGGGTGAGACCAGATGGACCATCTCTCCCACTTGGGGAACCAGTAAAGAAGAGTGGAACTTCTCAAACCTCCACAAAACCCCATGCAGGTAAACAAGGTCTGCTCAGGTCACAAGCACCTGCAGGGGGGATTCAATCAGAAAACCCACACCTTCCAAACTCGGTTTCAAATTTAGTCTTCTTCAGCCTCAGTGAGTCTCTCTCTCTCTCTCTCTCTCTCTCTCTCTCTCTGTATCTCATTTCCTGTCTCTCAGGTTGCTGACCCACATTGCACATGATAGCTTTAAAAAGGGGTTCGGACCCAGAAAGTCCATCATTTTTCATTGTTATGATTTTTGGAAGCAGGTCAGAGAGTAAGGGGGAAGAAAAGAAGCTAGAGAGAGGAGGAGAGTATGTGTTCTTTCCCTACGCTCCATGTAAACATCTCAGCCGTCAGTCATACGTGACCCTGAGATCCTGCAGCCAGAAGGTCAGAACATGTTGTTATTCTGCTCTCTAACTTCGTCCCTCACTCTCTTCTGGTTGTTTAATTTTTACCATCTGCTCTGATCTCGGGCAGAGACAGAGAGACGGAGAGAAAGAGTGATGGAGAGACAGAGAGATGGAGAAACGGAGAGACAGAGTTTTATGGTTCAATGCATCCAACTGAAATGTTAATCAACGTAACAAGTGGCTTATCTTCAGATTGGGTAAAAATGACCATTTCGTTTTTTAACAGAATAATACTGTGAGTTTTAGATTAATGTGTTCAGCTCAAATGGAAATTAAACCATCATTTTAGAAATCATATCTCTATTACAGACTCAGAGATTTTCTGGTCCAGATGTTCTGGTCATTCTGACCCTGAGACTAACAAGGTGGAAGCAAAGTGTCTGAAGTTGACTGGAGTAAAAAAATTCCTCTGTCGCATATTTCCACTCCCAGAACTCAGAGCTTTGGACGTGGCTGTGGAACTCCATCCCCATCGCAACTGTTTGTAGCGATCGCGGCTGCCAGGATATTAAAATAAACATCGCGACAATTTTGTGAGAAGAACGAAAAACACATTGAATGTTTGTGAAATGTGTTCGTTCTTGTTCTTGTTTACGTTACAGCAGCTATAAACAGTCATTCCTTCACAGCTTGTCATGTTACCTAGAAACCGCAAAGAAGCGTAAACTCATCTGTCCTGAAGACGTTGGAAAACTTACGGTTACAGCTTTACTCCTTCCATACATGATAAAAAATACCTCTGTACAAAAAGCCCTTTAAAACCATATCAGCGTTTCATTTACGTGGCGCGTCTGCCGTATACGCCCCTGTGAATGAGCTGTTTCTATAGAAACGATAATGTACACTACTGTAAGAAATTAATCAAGTCGTTCTGACCAATCAGAATACAGAATTTTGAATGTAAAAAAAGCTACAATTTATTGCAAGTTTGCACTCCTTATTGATGTTTTGAATGGAAAAAATGGTAATTATCTCTGTCACAAAACTTATCTCCCAGAAAAAGACTGAAATGAAATGAACGTGAGTGCATCCTCTCTGTCTCCAAAAAGGAGACGTTTCAAGAAAGATCATGTACGTGTGTAATATAATAATATAATGACTATAATTCCCTCGCTGTTAATATCATCAAAGTCCTTCCCACGCCATGCCCTGGTCTTCCCAGGTAGTCTCCCGTCCCAGTACTAACCACGCCCTTAAGGCGCATTGGGTGGCATCGATCTCCACTTCTATAGCCCTCAGCCTCTCGCCTATACAGCTAGGGTTATAGTGGGGGGCGTGTCCTCTGGTAACCGTGAGAGTTTGACTCCCTACTCACATCTGTATTGCAGTGTGCCTCACCAAATGGCAGTAGGTACCATTTTTATGATGGTCTTTGGTATGACCTGACCGTGAGTAGAACTCACGATCTCCCGGTTGAGAGGTGGACACACTCACCACTATGCTAGCTAGCGGTTGTTAATATCATAACACAATATTTGTCCGTTTTCTCACTATATAGCTTTTTGTCTGTATTCTATTCCAGGGTGCACAAACGTTTGCACTCAAATACATGACATAGTCACAAAATTCACTTTTGGTGGTATCAGTTGATTTGAGAGCGCTCTAGCTGCCAAGTCATTCATTTAACCACCAGGGCGGTGTTTCTTGGACGCTACTTGTTTATCGTTGGGAATTTCACATAAAATCCGAACCAAGGGGGAAAAAAATATTTCCAGATGTGCGTTGGCGTGCTCAAAAAAAGCAGAGCTATTGTTCTGGATCTTATTGTTTGCTATCGTTTGTCCATCAGCCATGTTAATGGAATTCAATCCCTTTCTCTTTAGCACTCATTGTCTCGTTGTATTTTATCTGATGTGAGGCCAAATTCCCACAAGCTCCTGGGACGAAGTGGGAAAATCGTTCTCTAATCCTCTTTTCTGTAAATGGGTTTATTTATAAAGCAGTGTGACTGGGTTCAGCATAGAACTCATAAAGCTTCGTGTTGTTCGCAAATAAGCGAGGACATGTGCAGGGCTATTAGAGGGTTTTAATGTGTAATGACCACACGGCATGTGCTTCCTGCTGGTTCCTTCCTGGAGCTTGGAAAATCATTTCACAGTAAATTTGTTCAGAATGTACACTATAGACCATTATAACGACGTCAAATTCTCGGTAATTTCCTGCCAGTGATTTCTAAGCTCTACGAATTCCTCGTAATGAGCTCATTAGATTCTGTAAATACTGCAGATGTGTCTCACTGAGTTACTGTCAAAACCGCAAAAGTAATTATTGACCAACAATTACACTTGTGCTTTTTATCCATTTATAGTCACATTTAATATTGTGAACATCCACAAAACACATCATTCCTTACATTACAGTAGCTACAGTATAAAGAGTTATTTTAAAAAAAAATGCAGTTGGACATGTAACCAAGAAACCATAAAAACATAAACTAATGCTGTAGAACTCAAGCTCGCTCTCAAGACCACTTTTTGAAGGTCTCGGTCTCGTCTCGGAACCAACCACATTTTTACTCAGTCTTGTCTCGGTCTCAGACGTAGAGGACTCGGGATTTTCTTTCAAGACAGGTCAAGATCACAACTGTGGGGATTTCACTAAACTGCCTGTGCATTGTTGGATTTATTGGTTAATATCGTTACTGTGATTGGATGTAAAACTTCCTGTTTCAAATGCAACCAATAACGTGACTCATTGCTAATTTGAAATTTTTCTTCCCGTTAGCAGCTGTCACCCCTCCCCCCACCCCCTTTCCACACACTGGTCTGGTTCTGGTCTCAATACACTCTGGTCTTGGTCTTGATTTGGTCTTGCCCTGCTTTGGTCTTGGTCTTGAATTGATCTCAACCTCTCAAAGTCTTGGTCTTGACTTGGTTTTGATACACTCTGGTCTTGGTCTTGGCCTCAATACACTCTGGTCTTGGTCATAACTTGGTCTCAATACACTCTGGTCTTGGTCTTGTCTTAGTCTTGATATGCTCTGGTCTTGGTCTTTTCTTGGCCTTAATACACTCTGGTCTTGGTCTTGTCTTGGTCTTGATACACTCTGGTCTTGGTCTTGTCTTGGTCTTGATACACTCTGGTCTTGGTCTTGACTTGGTCTCAGTTTAGATGATCTTGACTCCAACACTAGCATAAATTCATCTGTCATTAAAGTTAAAAAGAGTTGACATTGCAGACTCCTTCTGTAAATGTTAAAAAATAAATGTTTTCTTACAGAAAACTTGAACTTATCTGCAACATGACACTGTCAGGGGAAGAAAAAGACCTTGCATTAACCATCAAGAAGGCAAAACATCTCTCTGCATCAAAGGCATGAAGGAAGAAGGCGTGGAATCCTACAAATTCCTGCATCTCCGTATTTCATGCAGCTTGGACTGGAACACAAACACTACAGCCATCATCAACCGGATGCAGTAGGGTTTAATACGGCTCCTGCTAACACTGTGGTCTTACACAGAAAGCTGTGTTCATAAGAAAGGGAACGTTTCCGGCCACAGAGCACTCGAACTGGTTTTAATGAAGTTGACCTTTGTGTGTGTGTGTGTGTGTGTGTGTGTGAGAGAGAAAGAGAGAGAGAGAGAGAGAGAGAGAGAGACTCTTCTTATAACCCCTGGCAAAAAACTATAGAATCACGCCTCTTGGAGGAAGTTCATTCATTTTTTTTTCTTTTGTCGTTAAAAAAAATAAATAAATCACAGATTTGACACAAAAGTATTTTGTTTAACAGCTGAGCATTCTGGCTTTGTAAAACATCCCTCAAACAAATTAAATTAAATTGTTGTAATTTTTTTTTCATGATCAAGTCAAGGATAAATTTTGCATTTCTAAAACAAATACCTGCACAAGTCCAAATATGCAAATTAGTGTGCAGGTAAAAGAGAGTACTTGTGGACCTTAACGAGCCGTTACACCTGGCTGACTGAAAGGAGGCAGAGCCCCAACAACAGAGCCGTCAGTTAAAACAATGGAAATGATTTTAAAACTCTTTTGAAAAGGAAATTTAACACGGAGTCTGGTAAAAGATGTTGGTTCTCTCCCAGTCAGCTGTGTCTCAGAGTTGGAGTAAGTACAAACAAAATGGGAAGGATGTAAAATGAAAACGTACGGGTCGACCAGAGACGACACACATCAGAGCATCAGGAGAGAAAACTCAAAGCAGTACGCCTTTAAAATAGAAAATGCAGATCAAAGCAAATGAAAACGAATGGGTGGAAACAGGAGTCAATGGTTGTGACAGAACTGTAAGAAATCGGCTGAAGGAAATGGGATCTACATCCAGAGAAGACAAACGAAAACCACTTCAACAGAAGAAAAGAAGGTTACAGTGGGCTGAAGAGAAGCCGTCGTGGACTGTAGATGATTGATGAAGGTGATATTCAGTGATGAATCGTGAATCTTCATTGGCCGAGGAGATGATGCCGGAACTTTTGTCTGGTGCCGTTCCAGTGAAACGTAAAGATGACTGTGTGAAGAAAATGAGCATATTTCTCACTCATTGATGATATGGGGTTGGGTGTCAGGTAAAGGACCAGTGGAGATGGCAACCATAACCTCATGCTGAAATGTTGGACACTTTTCTCATTCCGTCGGTAGAAAGTAGGTTTGGTGATGATGAAGTCAGGATGATAATGAATCTTAGTGCAGAGCAAAGAGCATGAAAGCTTTTCTTCAGGAAAGGCAGATCGGCTCAGTGACATGGCCAGCGAAGAGTTCAGATCTCAATCAACTTGAACATTTATGGTAGAAAAAAAAAGGTCCACAACAAGGTTTCATCCTGCAACGCTAATCCGTCAAGTGCTATACGAGAATGTTGGAACCTGACCGATGAAGAGTGTTGTTTTTCATTTGTGAAGTCCACACCTCAAAGAACTCAAGCTGTTATCAAAGCCTGAGGAGGTGCAACAAAGTACTAATTGTGATTTTATTTGGGTTGATGATTCCATAATTCCATAATCTACTTGATCAGGAAAAAATATACCATTAATTACACAATTTCATTTAATTTGTTTGAGGATTGGTATGTTTTACAAAACCGTGAGTTGGTGCAGTGGTTAGCGTGTCCATCTCTTGGCTGGGAGATCGCAAGTTCTGCTTGTGATCAGGTCATACCAAAGACCATCAAAAAATGGTACCTGCTATCATCTGGTGTGGCACTGCAATACAGATGTGAGCTGGGAGTCAAACTCTCACGATTACCAGAGGACCCGCCCCCCACCGTAACCCTCGCTGTGTAACAGGTGAAAGGCCGAGGGCTATAGAAATGGAGATCGGCGCTGCTGGGAGGCTGCCTGGGAAGAAGGGACTTTAATATTTTCCAAAGCCAGAATGCTCAGCTGTTAAACAAAAACACTTTTGCGTCGTATCTGTGAAATGTTTTTTGCCCCAGAGTAAAAAAGCTTAATGAACTTCCTCCAAGAGTTCTGATTCTGTAGTTTTTGCCAGGGGTTGGACTCGCTCTGTTCATATTTTCAATTACTGAATGTGTTAAAACTCGCTCCCGGATTTCAGACTCACACTAACTGAGCTTTACAAACCAAACATTCATGCTGGTGTAAGATCGCAGGACAGATCTGTTAGCTGTGAGATAAAGTCCAGACGACCTTTTACTCCAGCTGCTGGATCTCGACTGAAAAAGCAAACACGGGATTAAGCTGGAAAAGTGAAACTCCATTTGAGTTCAGCTCCAGAGAGCAGCCGAGTCTTAGGGCCCGGTCCCACAACACCGATAACTATAACTGTACCTATAACTCCAATTCTGATTCTCCCTCTGCCTGAGTTTAGTTCCAGTCTGGAGCAGAAACACCACAACTATAATCCCTACTATAATATCGCTTGGTCCTGACACTCAGGGAAATAAACACATGCAACTTAGGAATAGTCAGGGAAGTTTTTTCCAAGTAGTTGCACATTATTCCGGGTCATACTGTACAGCTTGGACTTCAAAACAACCCATGTACACATTCCGTTGGCTGATAAAATACGGATAGGTCATGGATTACGGAAATACAGAGGGCTGCAAAAGTAGGTATACAGTAATGAAAAACAAAACGTTCGCACAAAATGATATTTTATTGATTATACAAACATAATAATAACATATCAATAATAAACATTTTAATTCCTCAAATGTTCAAACGGTTTGCTCCCAGCATTCACACGCTCCACTAGTTGAGTGTGGACGCCCATGCATACTCTGGCACAAAGGTCTTTATCAGCATCAATTTCCTGGCGAGCCTCCCATATGAACTGAATCATGGCATCAGCAGAACGTGACTTGCATGCAAAAACCCTGTCTTTTACACATCCCCAGAAAAAGAAGTCCATAGGGGTGAGATCCGGCGAACGTGGTGGCCAGTCACCGGCTCCCTGACGTCAAATCCACCTGCTGGGAAATTCTTTGTCAAGTAGCGCACACATATTGAGTGTGAAGTGCGGTGGCGCCCCATCCTGCTAAAAGAAGAAGTCGTCCTGCTGCAGTTGTTCGCGTATAATCCTTACTGTATGCCTACTTTTGCAGCCCCCTGTATGATTTAAAAAAGATACAAAATACGTAGTGGTTACAGATTTTAATACGGATTCATCACACTGCAAAAAATGGTATCTTTACAAGGTAGGATATCTTGAATATAGTTGACATGATCTCGCATTTCCTATTAGAAGAAAACAAGACACCAACTCTGAGATTATTAAAACTAGTTCTAGACTGTAACCAACTTATTCCAAGATGTCTTGCCAAGTAAAATTATCTGTCCATGCAGCAAGATCATTTCACCAGTGTTAAGAAATTTTCTCCTTAAATTCAGTTTTCAGTTTTTTTGCAGTGTACGGATGCTAATAATTTATGGATTGGTCACGGACGTTTCAGTATATTACAGATCGGTTACCGATTTCATATGGATGATGCATCATGGATAAAAAATTATGAAATCTAAAACAATTAAATGTTTGGACTGCCGAAGTTCATAATTAAAATATCTTACCTGCATTTATGCCCGGGGAAATATTACATGCTCAGATAACGTCACATGGAACCAATGACCTGATTGGTCAGATGTTTTATTGGATCAGGTTCAGGCCTGGAAAAATGGCTCCAGAAGCAATCTCACCGATACGGATAAACCCAGGCCTGGGCTATAGGGATCATTATCGGTCTGGTGTGAGCACCGACCACATAAACTGCAGGGGACTGATTTATTTGTAGTTATTGGTATTGGCGTTGTGGGACTGGACCTTTAATCTTCCATCCTTAGTAACTGCCTGTTCAGGGTTAAATTCTTTATACTGAACTATCAGTTTAAAAAAATTAGAACAAAATCACTGAAGGGTATCTGCTCCTATAGATCAGCGGGAAGTTTGCGAGTGCTGTTAGCTCTGTTAGCTCTAAGGTGGGAGTAAGTGGGGCAAAAAATAAATAAGTGAATAAGAGCTGAAATATAGTGAGATAATGAGAAGAAACCTTGAGAAAGCTTGCTTGGAAAATGAAAAATGAGTTGGTCTGTGTCTGTGTGTGTGTGTGTCCCCGAGTGTGTGAGTGTATACTCTTGAGAGTGTGTACTTCTTTGGTTTGGAGTTTGGCTTGGAGTGTCAGAGCCCATACATCTTCCATCTCCATGAAAATGGAGTAAACATGTTTACAGCTGATGGTGAAAGTCTCTCCTGGTGAAACTGGTAACATCTAAACATCAGCAGAATATTTAGAGTGAGTTCTGACATTTTCTCGGCAAACTCTCTCTCTCTCTCACACACACACACACACACACACACACAGAGCCAGAAACTTTTCTCCCGCTAAAGACTTTTCTCCAGTTTAAGTGAATTTCAGATGAAGATGAGGTTTAGAGTGTAACGTGTACATGGCACGGTGGTGTAGTGGTTATCACTGTCGCCTCACAGCATGAAGACTCCGGGTTCGAACCCAGCGGCCGGCGAGGGCTTTTCTGTGCGGAGTTTGGATGTTGTCTGTGTGGGTTTCCTCCGGGTGCTCCGGTTTCCCCCAAAGACATGCAGTTAGGTTAACGTGGGGCGGCCTTGGGCTGAGGTACCGAACCCCTGACTGCTCCCCGGGCGCTCTGGTGTGGCTGCCCACTGCTCTGGCTGTGCGCGCGTGTGTTCACTGCTTCAGATGGGTTAAATTTAGAGATGAATTTCACTGGGCAGAGGATGAATTTCACTGTGCTTGAAGTGTGCATGTGACAAATAAAGGTTTCTTCTTCTCCATATAACAAGGCCTTTTGCCAAGCTTTGAGAAATCCGTCCAAAAATTGTGAGAGGAGTTGATGTCAGAAAAAAAACGCACTCTCATGAAACTGTCAAAGTGTAATTTTGTTAATCAAGGGCTGTAACTCTGGTAAAATGTGACTGGATTGAATGGATGGATGTTATTTTCACAAATACCATTTTTTTTGCGCGAACTCACATATTAATGATTTACACATGAAGCTGTTCGTATCCAGCTCGATAAATGAGGCCCAGTGTTAATCTCTGTTAAAAGATTCTATTAAACATTTTAGTTCCCTTGAGTACGTAACCAACTTAACTACCTCAGAATACACTAACATTAGCTACCTCTTTTTAGCCCCATCAGTTAGTGTGGACAGCACACCGGAGCGTCGAGGAATAAAAATATTTGCCCACCCCAGCAGGAATTTAATCTGTTTTTCAGACTCCTTTCCCTCCATGCTAATGATCTGTAGCGTCATTAAACACATCACAATCCCAAGCTAAAGTGTCATTTTGAGATGAAGAATGCTTTCAGAAGCGCTTAAGGGTGAAATAAATCCCCCTGCACTGCCTCAGCTAATAACATCTCCATCATGTGAGCTGTGGGATAAACTGCTCTTATATCGCAGACGCAGCAAACGCGCCGAAATGGATTCCGTTACTGAGACATACGTCAGTCAATACACCGACAACACAATCGATGCTTATTCACTTTGGACATTTTCTTCCTCATCAGCAAAACAAATCAGCAGCAAGACAGTTTGAAAAAAAAATGTCTAATTTAAAAAAAAAAAATCATAAATATAATATAGATTATCTGTAATATAATAATCCAACAAATTTAAGGAATATTGAAATTTGGTGGGATATAAAAATCCTAAATAAATCTCAAATATAAATAAATAAATAAGTTACTTAAAAACAACAGATGGAAAAATCATCCACAAATATATAAAAATACATACATATAAATAGATTATATAAATATAAAAATATAAAATGCATATCAGGGCTCGAAATTCGCGGTGGTCCGGTCGCCCGAGGCAACTTAATTTGTCATTTGGCGGGTAATTCCTGTCAC
>JAOANJ010000002.1:632701-644004 GCA_026413345.1 Ariopsis seemanni | reverse complement strand
TCAAATTAAATAACTTCCCAGCCACAGAATGGCCTGATATTTTGTGAGATATTACAGAAATAAACATGTATCACAATCACCACATTTCAGAGGGAATTAAATTTCACCGATTTGATGAAATCGAAAGGCTGTCTCGCTTTAATGCATTTGCTTTTCTAGAGTAACAGCTCGTTCACAGGGACGTGGAGAGCAAATGCTCCAATGACAAGAAACATTTTTAAAACTGTTGCTATGCTACTGGTAAAGTTTTGTTAAAGTAAGGAGATGTTTTTGTAATGTTTCTGGAAGGAGTCTCCAGCGTCAGTGCTGTGGAACTGTCAGAGGAAAAGCCATAACTTTAAGTTTTCTGACATCTTCAGGACAGAGGAGTTTACACTTCTTTACAGACAACACAACAGCAATATGTCTTTTTTTTCCCCTTCAGTACTATTCTTGCTGAATGTTGCAGGATGTTGTATGGTTGACTCCCAGGATGTACCTCGGGACAGCCCAGGCTGTGCTGCTTCACCTGCTAGGCCACCTTTGGCCACCAGAGGGAGGTACAGCAGCACTCCGAACTAATCAGCAGGAACGAGCCACACCTGTCCACCTGCCTACTTCAGCAGAGCACACAGACTCTCAGCGTTCAGACCCTCAGCTGCTGTTCCACAGGTCTAGCAGAAGTCTTGGTTGGTATTCTGGGCCGGCTGAACCCTCTGTGTTTGGCTGACCATCCACTTGTCAACTTCTCCTGTGTTCCATCTCTTGTTTTCTGGTTAGCTGCCTGTAGTCCAGCAGTCAGGTGTTGTCCTGGTGTTACCATTAACCCAAGCTCGAGTGCTTCACTTTTATGAATCCTTCTGTTTTTGTTTTGCTTGGTGTAATCCTAATGACCTCATTTTCCAGCCTGGAGATGTGAGTTGAACCCTGACTTTAGTGGATTCTTTAATTTGTGACTCTCTTTCTTCAGGGGTGGGTGGGTTAAACTAAAACTGTACCTAGTCAACTGGTGTGGAATAAAACCCCTGGACAGGATCATTATCATGGATTATTTTATGTCTTCACAGGATTCTGAGATGTTTTGTTTTACCGATTGTCTTCCTCTTCCTCATGATGATCCTTCGCTTGATCATCCGGAGGTTCAGGCAGTGACTCTAAAGAACAAACGCTGCTGTCGGATGTGGACCTCTGAGATCTGGATAGTGGTGTGCTGTAGGAGTGAAACGTCTGTCAGAATGGAGCTCCTCTCATTTCTAATACTTTAATTTTGCATTTAAATGTCTCTACACTTCACTGTCATGTAACTGTGTACATGCTCCTTAGACATGAATAAATGATTTCATAATGTGCTGAGAAGCAGAAATGTAACTCAATGATGTGTAGGTGTCCTGTAAATGCTCTTTTACAGGTGATTTACCTTCCTGTTTGTTGAGAGCCTTTAAAGTTCTCAGCTGTATCCAAAGAGCGTGAACTGGCTCTGGGTTCACGGCTCCCAGGCTGAGCCCTGCACAGTGTGGTGCTTTAGGGGAGAGAAAGCGTGAATGTTAAACCAGGAACAGTTTGACAAAACATTTATTTTTTTATATATATATATATAAAGCCCCTCTTACTGTAAGTGTAGTGGAGCAGCCTGAACATCTTTGGTGTCAGATTATTTATCAGTTTTGCTCTGGAGTTACAAGGTGTGTGGGTTTTTTTTTTTCCCTTTTTCCTCCCTTAAGTAAATAATCTGTGAATCTGCTTGGAGGAAAGCATCCACTAAAGGTCAGTGACCAGGTAAAGAGGATGAGAGTAACTATATGACTGATGCTACCACCACCATGCTCCACAGGTACACATTATGTGGGACAGTTAAGGGGGTGAATATTTATGCACAGCACTGTATAAACAGTAGTGCTATGTGGTGGCCATCTTGGATGTCTGGACTCAGTTTTTAGCTTGGTGTTTGGTATAATTCTGTGCTGGACAGTAAGAGGTGAGCTGGTGGTTGTGATGTTTTACACCACACCCTATAGACTCTGCCTGTAAAAATGTGAAGGGTGAATTGTATCAGAAAGCTACAAATGAAGAGAGGAGGAGGATGATAAAGCTATACTTTGACCTTAATATCTGTAAATTCAATCTCTCCATGGTGTTTACAAAATGCTTTCTGAAGATGTTCTGGAAAACACGATCTCCGGTCATCAACTACATCACAGACCTGAACAAGCGATTCATAATGTGCCGAGAAGCAGAAATGTAACTCGGAATGATGTGTAGGTGTCCTGTAAATGCTCTTTTACAGGTGACTTACCTTCCTGTTTGTTGAGAGCCTTTAAAGTTCTCAGCTGTATCCAAAGAGCGTGAACTGGCTCGGGGTTCACGGCTCCCAGGCTGAGCCCTGCACAGTGTGGTGCTTTAGGGGAGAGAAAGTGTGAATGTTAAACCAGGAACAGTTTGACAAAACATTATATATAAAGCCCCTCTTACTGTAAATGTAGTGGAGCAGCCTGAACATTTTTGATGTTTACTTCAGTTTTGCGCTGGAGCTACGAGCCTAATGAAGTTAACAAAATTGCCCAAAACTTTTTAGTGTAGATATGAGTCTTGCTCCACATCTGCTTCTTCAGTAATATCATGCTGCTGTGGAAACTCTGTGGGGACTGCTTATTGCCACTGAACTGAAAACACAAGTCTTCTGGCTGAAGGTCATGTTGTGGGAGCGGTCTTCTTCAACATAAAGGGTTTTGATGCTGTTAACCACAAAATGCTGAAATCCAAACCTTCCGAATTTCAGTTTTCTGAACCTGCCACACAGTGGTTTGGCTTGTACCTCAGGGGAAGTTCACCCACGTGCCAATAGCTGGAGATACCCCAGGGGTCGGATCTCGGTCCACTGCTGTTTAGCATGACATGTCCTGGGGTGGCTGCTAAGCGTATCCTGATGAGCTGGCAGAACAGCAAGTGAGGCTGCTGACCAGCTCACTGAATCTTTACCTGCTGACTTGAGTCTGCTCACTTTTTAGCTTAAAACAAAAAGTTAAATCAAATCCCAACTACTTCAGACTCATCAGAACGTATCTGCCAGTTAGCACAGCTCATGCCGTGTTCTCACATCTATCATGTTGCATCAGTTCCAGGTCACGAGCCTCACAATCGACTATAAAACCCATCACATCTTGACAGAACCAGAGAATAAAAATAATGAACAAAAAGTGAATGAGGTGCATCACTGTCTCATCAAATTTCATAAATTATTCCAATCTAAAGCTCATTTTAACTTCCTACATGATCAACCTCAGTGCTACTCCACCTTCACACGGTGGAACTGGTTCTACACTGTTGCATAAGTATTCACCCCCTGCATATTTTCACTCGAATAACTTATTTGGGATTTTATCTCATGAATTTATATAAAATAATCCATAATATTGACCTAGAGTGGCTTTCAACTCTGTAAATCCAGTCTCTCCATCCTGATTACAAAATACTTTATGAAGGTGTTTGTGTGTTTATGGAAAATATATTTTTGGTGACTTCCACTACCAGCGACTTTCGCCCTGTAGCTCCAGCACAACAGTAAAGAAGCAAAATTCTCACACAAATCACATCCCAGCTCATCAACTGCATTTAATATACAGAAGAAACAGGATTGTTCGGATACGTTTACACTACTGAAGCTGTCAGTACTATAAGTGCAGCTCTGGAGCTGAAAGCGTCTCACCTCACATCAGCACCTCTGTCCGAGGAATCCATTTCTAGAAAACACAAACTTTGCACTAGAAAACAAGTTGTAATTAATTCATTAAGGATAATTAAGACTGAATTATTGCTCTGCTGTAGCTGATGGAAACCAGTGTCAGATTTGAAGAGTTGGATTTGTTTGTTAAATAAATCTGTGCTGAGTAAACCTGTGGATTTTTGGGAGGTTAAAGGTGACTTATTTCTTAGGTGTAAAATAGAGAAAAATTTAAAATCCAGATTCCTAAAAGTGAATAATTTCTTCACACCTCTTTAATTTGTCTTTAAATTAACATCTTAATTTTTTGTCTCAAAATCCATGATTGTACACTTATTTTCTGATCTTGTATTGGTCCCTGTGACTCTCGCTTCCTGTTGATTGTCACTCTGATCAGAACAAGGTGAAAGGTGTTGGGGATTAAACCCTCCATCCCTCAGGCCTGTAGATGGTAATGAAAGTAACCTCAGATCTGAAATGAGACTTTTATCACGTCATTGATAAAATACACCATGTAATTCTTACCGTGGTTCAGGTGCTCTCAGGTGGAGGTGTTTATTGCTTCTGGTGCTTTTGTTTGCGTGACATGCGAGGAGCAGGACGGAGCTGTGAGTTTAACACTCTTCCTGTTTTGGTGGAATGCGGCTCTGCAGGATTTAGTGTCTCACTCCAAGGAGAAGATTTATTCAGATTCCAAGCTTCACTTATAGTTTAATATATTCACAATAAACAGTAAAATATTTATTCTGAAAAGGTTTTGAACCTGTCTATATTACAATCACACTTTCAATCACAGAGGAATATCATCTAAATATCAGAACTGTTACTCATGGTTATGAGTTTTATGCCTGAGTGAAACACTTGTGAATATTATTTTCACTGCTTTAGTGAACTTTGTGCTTTCGTTTTTCCTCGTTTGATATTTTCCACAAAACACAGTGAAATGGAGCTGCAGGTCAAAACGCAATGTGTGACAATCAATGAATCACTGAACACAAGGATTAGTTCAGTGTTTAAAAATGGTTGTATTTATAATATTAGTAATGTATAGACTGATAATGGTTATAAGTTTGCTGCAAGGTGGGTCCTGATAATCACTTTTATGACATACAGTATGGTGATTTTCAGCACTCACAGGATTATTAATGTGAATAATAATCCTGAAAAAATAAAGCAGCAGCACTGCTGTGTTCACCAAGTCTGCAAATGTATTTATATTACTACTACTATTAATAATAATAATAATAATAATAATAATAATAATAATAATAAATTAATTTTGCCACAAGGAAGAAAAGTGGATCAAGAAATATTCACATTAGAACACTGTTGTTTTTTATAAATACACAGATGATTAGAGGATATCGTGCGTGCTGATTGGTCATAAAATTCAGACTATTTCTCAATAATCACCTCGAGCGACTCGGCAAAACAGCGTCCAATCGCTTCATCACTGTAAGTGAGGAAGAATTACAAATGATGAAAGAAAATGCTGTTCCTAAAAGCACTAAAGATGCTCCGAAGTTTGGTCTAAAATGATTCAAAGGGAAGGCGGGGCTGGGATTTATTTTATCGATTTCAAAACAAAGTATTTTATGTGACTCGGCGTAGATCAGTGACACAAATCTGCGCCACAAAGTTATTACATTTACATGAAGATTTTGAAGATTGAGAAATTATTTTTAAATACTTTTAATCTTTTTTTAAAATAATCACCTGTGTATTTATAATAAAACAATTATCCACCTCAGGCTCAGTGAATATCGGTGAATAATAACCTCGACTTTGACTTTATTATTATTCACTGATATTCACTTCACCTTCAGAGAATAACTGTTAAACATTTTAACACTGTCATTGAAAGCTTGTTCTTGTTGCACATAAAAGTGTATTTTAAGATCTCTTTATTGATATTTATTGAAAAGTGATCTGTGGTGTGCAGTAAGGAGCTCTGACTGTAACACACTTCATTTTGTGCTTCATTTATTCAGCAATTTCATATTTTAAAACGAAAATAAATTGCATTTAAAAAATAAAAAAATAACCATTAGCACATGATTTCAATAGTCAGTGATTTTATTACTCAAGTGTCGTGTAACAGTCGTATAAATTATTGTTCAATTCACAATTTTCTAACACACGCCAGTTATATACGAAGACATATTGTACAAACATACACAGAAATTATAACAATAAGCGAACACACAATTAGCGACTTGATTTAATACCGTCCAACTGACTTTACCGTGAACAACAACAATAACACGCTGCGTTCGGGCTAGGCATGGGCCGATGGAGAACGTCTGCTATGACTGCAGTATTGTTTACTGAAATATGCTACTTTCATGCTACAGGGACACAATCGCTCACTAGCTCTTAAAAAAAAAAAAAAGAAGCTGACTAGCATAACTAGCTAGCTGAATATCACTATCTAGCAGGTTCCATATGTTAAGTGTGTGGTGACATCACATTATCTAGGTTAAAAAAAATCTTGGGAACAACATAAAGCAGACTACAAACAGTAATATGACCTTTAATGATAATGAAACATTAGCAGTTGTAATAGATTATATTAGTGTGTTCTGTGTAGGAAGCTGAACATATGACACACGACATTCAAATGGTAAATTTCAGTAGCCCACTGCTGCTAGGCAAGTAATCCACCTGAACACTGAACTATAACGCACTGTTATTGAGCTGAAAACAAGGGTTTTGACTTACCTAGCCCTTACGTACTTAAAATACTGACAATGTAAAGACACAGCGACTGTGGAAACAAGACAGTATTATCCGAAACATCAACATTTACCTCAGATATAGTGATAAATAACACTTAGCATCGACCGCTAACTAGATATTCCTCATGCCAGCTACAGGATGCAGCAGATATTTTCTTTGGAAAAAACAAAAAACAAAAACAAACAAAAAAAAACCTAAGGCACCATATTCCCACACTGAATGCAAGAGGAGTGACAGTATTTTGAGGTATCCACACCAACAATATAATATAAGTCAAGAACGACAATATAGCAGACTATCAACACGCCTAGCAGTGGCGTAGCAATAAAGTCAAAACAGAGTTGGGTTACAGCTCGTGTGTGGCATTACACTGGTTACACAACTGTTTTTCATGATCCCACAATAGTGTCGATATATTTAGAGACAGGGCTTCAGTTCAATAAATAACCTAAAATAATTCTGAGGAAAAGATTCACTCAGTTGAGAGGCGAAACCAATTAATGCTAATGAGCTCCTTATTGTGAGTAAATGTTTTAGCATGTTGAAGTTTTGGCCAAAAATTAAATGTTCCCAATGTCTGATTTACCTCACTGTCAAGTTTACCTCAATGTCTTATTTTCCTCCTTGTCTAATTTACCACAATGACCAGTTTACCTCAGTGTCCTATTTATTTACCTTAATATCTGAGTTACAGTGTCTAAGTTACCTCAGGCTCCTGTTTACCTCAATGTCTGATTTATCTCAGTGTCCTGTAGACAGTACCAGTCAAAAGTTTGTACACCCCTACTTTACTCATTCATAGGTGTTTCTGGATTGTGACGATTCTCAACGTTTTAGAACAATACTGAAGACATCAAAAACTATGAAATAGCAGCTGGAACATATGAAATTACGTGGTAAACAAAAAAAAAAGTGTTAAATAAACAAAATGTGTTTGATATTTTAGATTCTTCAGCGTATCTAGCGTTTCCCTTGATGACGCTTTTCACACGACTGGCATTACCTTAACTAGCTTCATGAGGGAGTCACAATGCTTTTCAATTAACAGCTGTGCCTCGTCAAAAGGTCATTAGTGGATGAGTTTCTTTCCTTCGTAATGAGTTTGAGATCAAATTTTAAATAGTAAATAATAAAAATACAGTAAATAGCCTGATTCCACAACTGTAGTAATCCGTATTACACCAAGAACCGAACAACTAAGTAAAGAGAAACGACATCCATCATTACTTTAAGACATGAAGTGACTTTTAATTCATTAAACAAACAAAAAACACTGAATTAGAAGGTGTGTCCAGATTTTTGACTGGAACTGTACCTCAATATCTGATTTACCTTTGCGTCTAATTTACCTCAGTCTCCTGTTTGCCTGAATGTCTGATTTACCTCACAGTTTCTTTACCACAGTCAGATGACAAGTGATAGAAGTGTTAATACCTCCAGTGTAAAAGCAGAAGAACTTTGGACACTAAACGTGGCTGATGAGCTGCATTTGTGTGATGTTTTAAAGTTTTTGTGGATGTTTTATTTTAAGTCAGAGAAAGCAGAATTATTTTTTGCACCTTTAAATATAATCATTACTGTTTGAGCCCTGTGAAAGGAAATACTGAGTCTCAAACTGCATGAGGACATGAGACTCAACACCACAGGACGGACACTAACACAGGATGACTAATCACAGACACACGGACACAACGTTAAGACAGTGTTACACCAGTACACACATATATATATATAGACACACACACACACACACAGTGGAAAAGACAAACACACTATATCACAGTAATATTATAGTTTTACCATCATTTACGCTCTGTTTGTTTCCAAACGACTGTGTGCATGTGTGTGCATGCGCGTGTGTGTGTGAGAAATTGTAATATTGGAAGAAAAATACCAGCTTTACATACACACTAATATACTATGAGTGTTTCACACTGACATTAAATAAAATTAGTCTTTACAATAAATAGCTATAATGTGCAAAATAACCTCTTTAAAGGGTTGAACTGGCTACAGGAAGTAGCGCAAACTGGAGCACCACTCACACTAGTCATGCTAGCCCTTCTTGTCTTAGCCAAGTGAGTGAAATGCTAATTGCTAACAGTAATATTCCTTATTTAAATGTTCTCAACAAGTAAGAAACAAGAAATAACAGGATCTGCTCGTGGAGTTTTAAGTGACTAACTTAACACTGTTGATTTATTAAGCCATGAGCAACATAGAGCCTTAATACCTTATGTACTGATGCTAAAATTAGCCAAGGCGCTATTTAGGTTAATTTGATGTATTATAATAATCTGGAAGAAGTCACGCATTAGCATAAAGATGAAATTTGTTCGGAATAATAAAGAATACAGGCATGAAGAGAGACTGTTAGCAGCTTATAGTTTGTGCTAGCAAGGCCTTGACAAAAAGGAACACACCACAATATTTTTAAATCATTATTCACAGCTACGTGTTGCTAAGTGACGACCAGACGTCTACAACTTAACGTTTTAGAAAAAAAAAAAGTCTTGACGTAGCAGTTTTGTCAGTGTTCACGTGACAGGTTTGTTGAGCTGCTCTCATGGCTTTTGTTGGAAGATTAGCAAAGAACACAGTGGTGTTTAGTGATGTTAGCGGCAACATGTGGCAGCGGCAGTGTGTGTCAAATCTGCCCCTCCCCACCACCACCCCACACATATATATATACACACACACACACACACACACACAGACATCAGCCATAGGTAAACATGTGGACTCCTTGTTCAGAAACACCATGAGGACGCTAATCAGCTAGTCAAGCCTAAGTTGGTCCATTCTTTATAGATTTTTCTGGATCTTTCATTGGTGTTTATTTATTTACTTTAAATTGTGTGTAGAAGAAAGGGAGACCTCTGAATCTCCTCATAGTCCTGCCAAAGAACCAATGAACTGCTCCTCCACAGTGCTAAGGAGCACAGACGGCTAAAACGGTGAGTGTGTGGCTGATTATTTTACGCTAATCAAGCGTGCCCAGTGTCGTTTTTCTTGCTGCCATTTGACTTCCTGTGTGAACATGATGGTGCTGGATCACAACAAAGCCACGATGGGGAACGGGGAAACTCATGGAGCCACAACGATTGGTGCAGAGAGGCGGCATCTGTCCCTCCGTCCCTCCACCTTCCTTAAATTCGTCTCATTTCCACTGTATGTCCTCAGTGATGGATAACACTAAATGTCAAAGGTTCGCTTCACCTCTCACAATAGTTCAAGGTGAAACTTCCAGAACTCTTCTGCTCTACAATGCTCCACTGCTCCATATCTAGCTTGTCTTCCATCTCATCTTCGTCTTCGTCCTCTTCTTCGTCTTCCTCGTAAAGGCTTGCTTCCTCAATGGAGCTCTCCATACGGTAGCAATATGGCTGCCCCTCTGTGTACTCGTATATGGTGGGCAAACTGCTCTTTAAACTGCAGCGCCGCCTCAGCGCCACCAGGAGGGGCTGTAAAGAACCGAAAGATGAAATATTCCCATTTTAAAATTGCCAAATTATCACAGAAATTCCTAAAATACAACAAAACTATGAAAACAATAGAACCTATATATGAATATGCACAAATATGCAAATTTGGAAATGCCCAACTTTAGCTAGGATAGCTGGCTGGTTATCTAATTGTTTGTAAACTCGCTCACATTAGTCACAGGTGGACATGCGCCATTTTTGCACTAATTTATTTAACAGCAGAGAAAGCTGTCGAGATGCAACATTACTATGACAACAACCATCTTTTTTTTTATCACTGTGTAAACTTAGCTTAATTTAGCCTTGGTTAAAAGGTTAGGGATTCTGGTTTGGGTATGTTTAAAAGTTGCTGGCAAATGTAATGCAGGCTACCTCAGAAATTCAGTTAGCTATAAGCTAGCTTTAAACTGAAGCTAGGTCCATGATTATGCTTATTAAAAATACTCGCTAATGAAAAGAAGCTGCTGGTGCAGTAAGTGAACTTTTCAAGTAATTTTTTTGTTTTAAGATAACAAACACAGCAGTTATCAGGAGTTATTATCATGAGTAACATATCGTGTATTTCATGAAAATTAAATCTTGATTAGCACCGCAGCCGTTTATAAACTAGTTTATTTAAAAAGAAGCCAACAGCATCACCTCACTCGACAGTGAAACTTGGAAGACAACATCTTTGTTAGCCATGCTATATAGTTTATATAAAGCTAACATGCAGTTATGCTGATGTAGCATGTGTTTGTTAGCAGTGTTATTGCAGGTGTTTGTTAGCGATTTTGTTGTTACCTGAGGCATAGTAAATATGTCCACATTGTTGCCGAGATCGATCCAGGCCAGACACAAGAAACTTTGTGGATTTTTCACAGCCTCGGTCAGGTCCTTCATGATGGACACGGTCAGGCGGTTTCCGTTCAGCGCCAGCGTGGTGAGTTTCGGCAAACTGCTCAATACAGGCAACACGATTCGCAAACCTTCATCCCGCAGCTCAGTAAAGCTCAAATCCACAGATATGACAGCGCCCCCACTGGTCTGGAGGTAATATGCCACGTGTCGAACGTCCCGTGTGGACAGGGGGATTCCGGAAAGATCCACCGAGTCACTACAGAGCTTCTTCTGAAGAGTCGTTTTCAGCCTGAAGAAGGGAAGACAATGGATAATTAGAAAATTATTAGTGAGAATCTTTATGTTCAAATCTAAAAGTCTAAGATTATTTTTGTCACTGCTCACACACTATAAATTCTGCAGTTATGAATGCAGTAATTTTCTTTAATATACAGTGCCTTGCAAAAGTATTCATACCCCTTGAATTTTTTCACATTTTTCCACCTTACAACCATGAACTTAAAAGTTTTTTATTGAGATTTTATGTGATAGACCAACACAGA
>JAOANJ010000001.1:62254666-62267788 GCA_026413345.1 Ariopsis seemanni | reverse complement strand
AAATAAATGACCAAGTATAATATTTTTGTCTCATTTGTTTAACTGGGTTCTCTTTATCTACTTTTAGGACTTGTGTAAAAATCTGATGATGTTTTAGGTCATATTTATGCAGAAATATAGAAAATTCTAAAGGGTTCGCAAACTTTCAAGCCCCCCTGTAGCAGTGGCAAAACAGCTGTCAGAAATGCATTCCTATATTTTAATAAAATGAGATAAATAGAATTTTGATAATAAAAAAATTGCCTTCAGTTCTCCCTTAATAGCACCAGACACATTTGCTTGCTACATTTTGAATTTGTGACTTAAAGAAGTGCAATAGAGTCTCCATCGAAACCATATCCTCACGTTAGTACAAATAGGCGAGGGTCGAACGATACCATCAAGCTAAAACCGTGCTAGAGACCTTGTTCTGATGCGGGTAGCCACAGGAAGTCAGTGCAGGGATTTTTGCAATGCTGTGTCATGGGTGAGCTCGAGGAGGTTGGAAATAGTTCGTATAGCTGCGTTCAGGGCTTGGATGGCACACCTGCTTTCTTCAAGGTGACAAGGGAGTTATGAAGCTACAATTGGACAAAAAGTTACGGAACAATTTATACAACTGGTTTGCTGATTTGCTTTAGGATGAATAACCGAATATGAAGCTGGGGGTCAACAAGAAGATTAGTGTGACCTTCACCGATGATGAAAAAGCTATGGGACTGCCATATTGGTTACTCTTACTGGCCAACTGCTGTATCAGTCAGGACAGATAAACTGTGTCTAGTTTCATCGTAGAGGCAGCACCACAGTCTTTGTAGCCTGATATTTCATCCCAGTGTCCACCAAATAGAATGTCAGTTAGGAAATTGACTTGAGAGACAACGTGTGTGAGAAAGAAGACTGTGTCTTGGTCATCTGAGGATATCTGCGGTCTGCCTTGTCCTTGAAGCTGACTCGGATGAGATGAGAAAAGGCAAGATTGGTGATAGAAATTTCTTTTCATCCTCAACCCACTTCATCCCTCTGTCCTGCCGTGGATATAGCATTTGTAAATTGATACATCCTCAAAACAGGATGGCATTTCCTTTTTCCAAAATCCAAGCCAAGTTTTTATTTTATTTTATTTTTTCTGCAAACCCAAAGGAAATATTTGCTTTGGAGGACCATGAGGGTCTTAGTGCCCATTTGGTGATGTGAGGAGGCAGAACAAACACACCACTACCTTTTGTCATCTCACACCACGTCTGGGTTTTGCATTTCCTCTGAAAAAATATGGTATATTGAAAAAGAAAACGGCTGAGAGGCTCTGTCGCTCTGGAAGCCATCTGGTTTGTGTTTTTCTGCAAACTGGACGTGTGAGCGAGTGACATCTCTGCATAAGGAGAATTAGCCCCTGCATTGATCTGATGTAATTATCCTGAGTTATTGCATATGACCTCTCCAAATAAGACAAACTCGCCCACATCCATCATATAAATCACAGGCCTGCGTTTCTGTTTGAACGTGACTAGTGTTGGAGTCCAGAATATTGAAATAATTACGGAATGGCGCACACGCCAAAGGAATGGACGGCAGCACAGGGTGGGTCACACATGAAACGTATAAAGACCGGGACTACCTGTGCACCCCTGGGATCCAGAGGTCAACATGTACCACATGGTCCTCATTTCAGCCTTCAGTTAATATAGCCTCAGGTCTCGACTCCATAATGAGTCGCGCTGGAAAGCGAAATTCGAGGCACTTTGCTTTCCTTAAATTCATACAGATTTATTTTTTAAAAATGACCATGAATTAGCAAGGCTACAGCAAATTTGACCAGAAATGGTTTAAGGGAGTGGTGCAAACCTTATCTCATGAGTTCTCAGACATAATGATGATCAAACCTCAGAAGGTTAAGGAATGCAGACTGAATGAAAAAAAAAAAAAAAAACTCCCCGAACCCACCAAATCTCTGAAGAAAATTAGGAGGCTTTGAAAGAAGAACTGTTTCTGAAAGTAGGCTTGTTTCCAGAATGTAAATTGTGGGCTCATCATCTGTCTAATTCTCATCACACGCCTGGAATGAAAACTGGGTCAAAATACTTTTGAGTTTGTGAGATGAACATGATATTCACAAGTGGATTAAAACTTGCAGTTGTATTTCACTTCCAACGCTTATTTAATGTGTGGGTGTTGTAATGGACATGGGATATACTGTACAGTCAAATGAAAAAGTTTGTATAGCCTCAGGATGAAATAAAAAAAAAAAGAAGAAAATCCCAATGCCTTGTCTTTCTACCTGCCACCAGACTTTTCCTCATCCTATGAATAGCTTTTCGACCCCGTGCCAGAACTGCGCATTGTTAACCAACCCTGGATTGTTGATTCAGAAAATGATTCTGAATCTCCAGTGAGACTGAGAAGCCAAGTTGATAAAATATGTAAATCTGCTATAAGCACAAACAATGGTGTATAGTTGAATACATTCAGTGTTTGCAGCTTATATTGACAAATTAATGGCTGACTCCTGGTTAACCCAAGATAGAAAACTTTCTGGACAAAATGAGCTAGCTAGCTAGGTATCATACAACTAATGTGCCTAATCTAGCTAACAAAAGATCAAGTAACTCTCTCGTTAGTTATCTACTGTTTTGATGAGTGTTTGTTATCCACCACCTTAACACTATGAGACAGATAAAGCTTTGCTAAATGTAGACCAGAGTCCATCACAAATTGGTTATTTTATTGACCATACCTGTAGATTTACCTTACCATCTAATTTCCAAGTTCAGCTGGTGTTTTAGCAAAAAAGTTGCATTGTAGTTAAGACCACCGAAACCAACACCAAGTCAAGACCAGAGTGTGCCAAGTCCAAGATTTTGAGCATTTAATACCAAGTCAAGCCCAAGTTAGGGCAAGACCAGAACCAGACCAGTGAGGGGGGCAGAGAGGGGTGACAGCCGTTAACAGTGACAAAAATTTAAAATTAGCAATGAGTGACATTATTTGTTGCATTTGAAGCAGGACCAATTAACTGATAAAACCCCGACAGTTGTGGTCTTGACTGGTATTGAAACAAACTCCAGAGTCTTCTGCGCCTGAGACTGAGACAAGACCAAGTAAAAATGCATTTGTGAACAGTGGATCTGTTCTGCATATTTGATTTGGCATAGGTTTTTTTTTTTTTTTTTACACCCTTCCTGCCCTTCCTGACACAACCCTCCCCAGGCTTGGGACCAGCATTAAGTATGCACTGGCTTGTATGACCCCAGTGGCTGGGCATTTTACCTAATCTGCATGTCTTTGGACTGTGGGGGAAACCAGAGGAAACCCATGCAGGCATGGGGAGAACATGCAAACTCCACACAGAAAGGCCCTCGCCGGTCGTGAGGTTCAAAGCCGAAACCTTCTTGCTGTGAGGTCCATCCATCCGTTATCTGTAACTGCTTATCCTGTGCAGGGTCACAGGCAAGCTGGATCCTATCCCAGCCGACTATGAGCGAGAGGCGGGGTACACCCTGGATAAGTCACCAGGTCATCGCAGGACTGACACATAGAGACAAACAACCGTTCACTCTCACATTCACACCTACGGTCAATTTAGAGCCACCAATTAGTCTAACCCGCATGTCTTTGGACTGTGGGGGAAACCGGAGCACCCGGAGGAAACCCACACAGACACGGGGAGAACATGCAAACTCCACACAAAAAGGCCCTCGCCGGCCACTGGGCTCGAACCCAGGACCTTCTTGTTGTGAGGTGACACTGCTAACCACTACACCACCATGCCACCCCAGAAAAATCTAACCTTTAATTAAAATAAATTTAGTCAGGAAAAAAAAATCCCTCATCAAGAAATAATTATTTTCAACAAAAGCATATGCACCACTAATCTTTACAAGGGGTGCCAATAATCGTAGAGAGCGCTGTATTTACAAGAGCCAAAACTGAAGCTGGTATGCAAGTATAGACACAATATAAAGCACACAATATAAAATACATTTTCTTACCCATTGGTTAAATGCTTACTGTAAATACATAAATATTATAGACAAATGATAAGAACATACATATCAGGTCATTTTAGTATGTTACAATGCTAATAGGAGAGTGCAAAGTGTCCATGTGTCCCAGGAGATCAACAGATGTCTCTTTCCTCTACATGTATTCTCCAGGTAAACACATCATGCTGTGATTTAACTGCAGGTGGAACAGTGCATGGCTTTGAAGCACTACAGCAGGTCTCGCAGTACAGGCATCTGTGCCAAATGTCCAGTACTTTGTACCATGGGGGACTTCTGATCTATAACTCATCACAGAGATCTGAGCACATGGATTAACGAAACCCTGATATCATTTAGGATGAATAGAGAAAACGTTACTGTATGGTGTAAGATGAAATATAGATATGTACAGAATGTGGTGTGATATGGGATCTTATGTTAAATGATAGGAACATATCAATGTCCATATTAAGAACGGGAAATTAATATCAATGTATGTTTATTATATAAAAATAAAATTAAAATATTACCCTAAAAAGTCTTTTCATAATAATAACATGCCACTACAAAAATTCCTATTTTCCTTTATCAAAAAATTTCATGTAATCAGATTTTTTTTTGAGATGTGAAATAAATGCAAGTGACATTATGTGAATATAAATAAAACCACTTGTCCTACATGTGAAAACTTAACTTGTGAATATAAATAAATAAATAATCACACATGGAAAAATAAAAGCGCACGCATTGCATTTCAAATATCTGCACGTGAGAATGTGTGAAACAACGCATGCGATATGTAAAGTTACCATGTGAATCATGTGATTAGTCACAATATGTATGTGTGACAAATCTTATTATTAGTTACTAATTATTAGTATGTTTACCAGACGTTGTTGGCAAAACCATATTTCTGTAGAATTGGTGAAACACATTCGTGTAGAGATTTATGCTCTGAGTGCACTTAAGGCCCGGCCTCACAATACCGATAACTATAACTATAACTACAGCTATAATGATAACTATAAATAAATCGCTCCCCTGCAGTTTATGTGATTGGTGGTTACACCAGACCGATAATGATACCTATAGCCTAGGCCTGGGTTTATTGGTATCGGTGAGATTGCTTCTGGAGCGATTTTTCCAGGCCTGAACCTGACCCGATAAACATCTGACCAGTCAGGTAATTGTTTACATGTGACATTGTCTGAGCATGTGCTATTTTTCCCTGGGCATCTTTGTACATCCTTGTTGAATCATGAAGTCACAGAATACGGATTCATGGAAAATAAAAAATATTATAGAACACACGGAACTTTTATTCACGGATATGTGAAATATCAATAACAAATTAATAAAGTAAACATATAAATGCAGGTAAGATGTTTTAATTATGAACTTCGGCAATCCAAGCATTTAATTGTTTTAGATTTCTTAATTATTTTATCCATGATGCATCATCCGTATGAAATCGGTAACCAATCTGTAATATACTGAAATGTCCATGACCAATCCGTAAATTATTAACATCCATGATGCATCCATATTAAAATCCATAACCATTCCGTATTTTGTATCCTTTTTTATTATATTTCCATAGTCTGTGACCTATGTGTATTTTGTCAGCCACTGGAGTATGTGCATGGGTTGTTTTGTAGTCTAAGCTGTACAGTATGACCCAGAATAATGTGCTACTACTTGGAAAAAAACTTCCATGACTATTCATAAGTTGCATGCATTTATTTCCCTGAGTGGCAGGACCAAGCGATATTATAGTCGGGATTATAGTTTTGGTGTGACTGCTCCAGACTGGAACTAAATTCAGGCATAGGTATAGTCATAGTTGTAGTTATAGTTATCAGTGTTGTGGGACTTACAGGGACTTCTTTGCCTTTATAGTCATGTTTACTATTCTCTATATATGCCTGATGGAAGTGCTCTAAATTGCAAAATATTTATTACATCTATTTTCTAATATAAAATTACAAAGAAGTCCATCTACTCTGAAATGCATATGTAGATTACTCAGCTCTGAGCATTGTGGCCTAAATGATTAAAATCACATCATGCTGTTAATGCCACAGGTATTAATATGACATCAGTTCAGACTCTATATATAGCCAAACTCCAGTTCCAGCTAAAACAGATGATTATAATACATAAACAGAGGAAAGTACTCAATGTTTATTCTGGCTTTACCAATTTAAATATCATCAGAGCAGTTTTTTTTTTTAATTCAAAGCAGAAGTGTTTTATATAAAGACCTTCATGAAACTGTGTTGGCATGATTAGCTTGTACATGACCATTTGCTCTCATTAAATATTTTCTATGATATCAGAGAATGTTTGCCAAACAAATAACACCGATCAATGGCATGGAGGTCAGTTAAGAGTTCACACTTTTCTGTAAGTCTATATTTGAGTAAAATGTTATGGAACACATGGAAATGCATGTGTTTCATTGCAGTTCACAGCACAGAGAATTTGAATTCTCAAATCTGATTGGTAAGAAGCTATTCAATAACTTTCTATAACAGCAACTCTGACAATACTTCCAGGAGCAAGGTTTACATTTAATGCACTCGTTCTTATATGCTATCATTTCTATAGTAATGGCTTGCACAGGGACTTGGCGGACACTTCATGTAGATGGATAAGGTGATGTTTTCGGTGAGGGAATATTTATTTTGCATTTTTCAAAGGAGTCCCTAGTGTCACTAACAACCAGATGTAAAACAGCAACAAAAATATCTGTAAAGCGCTCATAGTGAAAGAGTTCTGACTGCTAAACATACAGTGTGTAAATACATATGAATGAATGAATGTAAGAGATACTAATATGAATTTCTAAATAGATTAATCTTAAGTTTTGACGTGAAAAGAGAGAGATTGACAAGATCTAATGTCTTTGGGTAAAGTGTTCCAGAGGTGAGGTGCAGCTACAGCAAAAAAAATGATAACCATATGTCTTGAGATAATAATCCCCCGGCTTTAAAAGAACAGTATTTGAAGATCCAAGTGTTCTAGTCGGGACATAGAGCTGTAGAGCATCACTGATATACCGTAACCAGACACAAGATGATGCAACCCTTTGAAGGCCAGAAGTAGAGTCTTGAAGAGGATGCATTACTCTACTGGTAACCAGTGAAGGTGTGTCCTGGACTGATATGGTCAAATTTACATGTATACGTCAGAAGCCGAGCAGCAGCAGTAAGAACATGTTGAAGTTTCAGAAGTTCATTGTTCGGCAAGCCAAAGAGAAGCATGTTACATTATATTACTTTACTGGCATTTAGCAGACGCTCTTATCTTGAGCGACATACCGGTACAATGCATCCAGAGCAGCCTGGGGAGCAGTTGGGGTTAGGTGCCTTGCTCAAGGGCACTTCAGCCATTCCTGCTGGTCCAGGGAACTGAACCAGTGACCTTTTGGCCCAAAGCTGTTTCTCTAATCATTAGGCCATGACTTCCCCTATGCTGTGTTCTTTCACAGTACTAATGTGTGTGTTAAATGAGTCACGTAAGGTGTGTATTAGTTGAGAGTAATAATACTCTCCGTAGCAAACTCCTAACCCTAATCCTACTCGCACGAAACCCAGTTTTTTCTCTCTCTTGTATTAATTAAACTTGTGTTGGATTTTAAACAGAACTGCAGAGTGCAACAGCCCAATCAACTAAATCCACATTTTATAATGCTATTCTATTGCTCTGTATGTTACCACACAGATACCCGAAAGATTAATGTGGATGTTTTATGCCAAAGTCTCAATCATTATTCAGTGAATAAATTCACTTGGACACGACAGACTTAAAACTAAAACTTTTAACGAAATTCCAAAGATCCAAATGCTTGTGCTAACGTTCCGTTTACACTACAGAGTGAGACAGTACTATGTGCGTTACAGTTGTGGAAGAGTCATGATTTATAAGCGCACTATTTTGGCTCATCCAGAAGAGGATGTATTTTCTTTGAGACTAGTTTCTTTCTCACATTGTCTCAGAGTTTTTCCTCACGACCGTCACCTCTGGCTTCCTCCTTAGGAATCGCAATCTGGACTTCTGTAAAGCTGCTTTGTGGTGTTTATTAGTAAAACTGCTATATAAATAAAATTAAATTGAATAGCACAAAGCACTATGAAAATTCTGTTGTCAGTTTGAGTGTGATAGTCTCTCCACTCTTCCATTTAATTTTGATGTGTTTTAAACCAAACAGTGAACAGTTCTAATATGAAGAGGCAGACCTACCTGCATCATGTTATCATGCTAACAATAATTGGTATGCTAATAACTGACCCCTGACACGCAGCACATTAGGTTTGCTGTGTTCTTTCACATGATTTTACTCTTTATTAATGACATTATGTCTGACACATGGACCCTCATGAACACTTTCCTCATGGCACTGAGGGGAAATAAAAACCACCACATTTGCGAGTATGGCTAAAAACATTGGCTAATCATATCTTTTCAATACTTCATTGCCCTGCTGCTAAAACAATAGTATTTTAGCAAATCAAACTATAGTTAAAAATACATTTTGCACTTCCTGCTCTTCAGTGAAATGCAATAAATCCAAAATCATTCCAAATTAGCGTATTTTTCCTGACTATAAGTGTGTCTAATTTTTTAAAAGAAAAGAAAAAGAACATCAATATCACAAGCTTAAATACTGACAATGCCACAGGCGTCTGTGGCCAGAAGCCAAATGAGTAACATGGTCCATGCTGTCTGGGTAGGAGGGGCATATGCTCTCTCCCCTGTCAATCACAGCAACACGAGCCAATCATGGCATCTGTGAGCTCATGAATGTGGAAGAAGGCATAAGGCATTTCCCTCCGAGTGTGTTATGCTGCCCCTTGATACACCATGAGCAGCAGTTGGAGAAGATGCATATGGCTGGCTTCACGTGTCTTAGAGGAAGCATGTGTTCACCTTCACCCCAATGGCTGGTCGCCCTCATGTGACAGAGATGAGCTGGTGGGAATTAGCACGAGAACAAATCGGAGAGAAAGTGTGGAATAAAAAGCATCAATATAAATGTTTCTTTTTTAGAAAAGTCATTTGAATATCTGAATAAAATTATTCTCTGGGTCAAAATGAGCTTCAAGTGACATTACAACCATCTTTTAAAACTTAAAATACTCATAAAATACTCTCTAGATTAATATTAGACAGTTTGGTACCATGCTAGCTAATAATGGGTGAAATATTTGTGTTCTTAAAATAAGAAGCCAAGTTTGATCGGAAGATAGTTAAAGCTAATTAAAGTCACATCTGAGTTAAACATAATGTACATGCGACTTCATTTAAAACCTTACAGTCTGGAAAAATACGTTAATTACTATAAATATTAATATTAGTATTTTATAATGTTTCTGAGGTGAATCCCATCTGTGTGCCAATGTTCATTCATATAAAAGATAAAATAAACGTTTCACATGACAATAAAATGTCAGTAAATAAATACATTATTGCTTCCTCAGTAGCCACGCCCATTGTGTTTATATTTACACATTCTTAAAAAAAATCCATCTCAAGCCACTCCACACCTGTCGTGCATCATCACGTGTGTTCACATTAGTTCACTTGAGCTTCTGCAACATCATGTTTGCATGCTCTGTTGCCATGGTGATACAGATACATCGACAGAAACATCCTGACACCACACACACACACACACACACACACACACACACACACACACTCTCTCTAGGCTTTGACCTGCATTAGGAGTCTCAGTCTGTGTTATTACACCATCCATCCCTTTTCAGCGAAGTGTTTAGGGGTCAGGGTTTAGGACTTTGTTCCAGTACTCACTACCCCTTCATCAGTAGTGTGGGTATGTACCCAAAAGCTCATTCACTAAAGAGGTCACCTAAGCAGCAAGGTTTTGTCCTATTCCACTAAGGTGCCCCTCCTCCCTAAAAAGAGGAGTACGGTTAGGGTTCAGGGGACAGAGTTAGGGGTTTGTCAGTCAGTCTTGGGGAATTAAGTTACAAATGTGAGACTACAGTTTAATGCTATGGCTCAGTGATTCACTCTTGATGGTATAGTGACTGGGGATCAGTGATTCACTCTCGAGGGTTTAGTGATTAGGGCTCAGTGATTCACTCTCGAGGGTTTAGTGATTAGGGCTCAGTGATTCACTCTCGAGGGTTTAGTGATTCTGGCTCAGTGATTTTCTCTTGGGGGTTTAGTGATTATGTGTCAATGATTTACTCTTGAGGGTGTAGTGACTAGGGCTCAGTGATTTACTCCTGAGGGTTTAGTGACTCAGGCTCAGTGATTGACTCTTGAGGGTTTAGTGATTAGGGCTCAGTTATTTACAATTTGGGGTTTAGTGATTAGGGTTCAGTGATTTACTCTTGAGGGTGTAGTGACTAGGGCTCAGTGATTCACTCCTAAGGGTTTAGTGACTCAGGCTCAGTGATTCACTCCTAAGGGTTTAGTGATTATGGTTCAGTGATTTACTCTTGAGGGTTTAGTGACTAGGGCTCAGTGATTCACTCCTAAGGGTTTAGTGATTGGGGCTCAGTGGTTTACTCTTGAGGGTTTAGTAATTGGAACTCAGTGATTCACTCCTGAGAGTTTAGTAGATAGGAATTAAAATCAGGTTTGATGGTTCACACACACACACACACACACACACACACACACACACAGTTTAGTGACTGTTGGCTAATGAAAAAAATCCCTTTTGGGCAGGTTTCATTTAGCACATTTCTTTTTACAAACCACACGAATAAAAAGTACACTAAAACTAGTTTCCAGTGAATTTTGTTGTGGCCATTTCCACATTTGCCATTTCTCTGAATTAGTCAGTAAAATGTTAGTTTCACTACTCAGAGTTTGTCACTTCACAGTCGCTCAGCAGCAGTGATTCCAGTGTTATTCATGGTGATTTAGATTGACATGCTTTTCTTCTGGTCAGCACCCATGTGGTGTCAAGCTCCTCTCTTTTGTTTATGTCCATAAATTCCTTTGCAGCAGCTCATGGGAAGCAGCCAAAGGCAAAGGATTTGAGAAACATTCCCACCATGTTGATACCTGTCAGGATGACGCTCCCCCATTAGCAGTGCTGATGGTACAGTCCACGGCTGAATCTATGGGAGAGGACATGGTTGAGTCCACTTTAGAGCGGGGGACTGGATCTGTCACAGTCAGAGGTAATGACCGTATCACAGTTTCATCTAAAATGGCTGGTGAAGGAGGCTCTGAAGGGGTGGAGCCTGACTGAGGGGGCAGGGACCACAGAGGATCAGAGTCTATAGGAGAGGAAGAGGATGGAGGGGGACAGAATGAAAGTGTGGGTGGAGCTACATTTGTAATGGGTGGGGCTACAAGTTCAGGAAGATCCACAGATGCACCTACTGGAGACTTGGTGACATCATCATCCGTTTTGGGTGGGGTTTCACTATCTAGAGTGACTGGGGAAGGACTACTTTGAAGAGTGGGTGGGGTTTCTGAGGCATAAGGTTTCGGGGCATTGACAATGAGATCAGGAAGTGAATCCGTCGCTGTAGGTATCGAGTTGTTAAGATGCCTGAGACTAAGTCTTACAGCATCAAGTTCGTCACCAGGGTCCTCACCAGGTTCATCATCAAGGGCGATGGTGGATGAGGCAGTGGACTCAACAGTGGACACGGCCACCTCTCGCAAGGGCGTGCCTCTAACATTGGAGTAGTCGTTAGCACGGTTGCTGGCTTGCTCATCATTTGCACGGTCCCGGCCGTGAGGGACGGGTAGCAGGTGAAGTTGTTCAGCACGTTTCTTGTGGGGGGGCAGAAGGGGGTGGCGGGTGTAGCCCTCGCCCTCGGACAGAGACTCTGGGAGGGGTTGGTGGCGCGACTCGGGGAGCAGTAGGATGCAGATTATGCAAATGAGTGTGCAGCAGGCAAAGATCACATGGTGCAGGAAGTAGCCTTTCTGATTGTGCAGCTCCATGATGGGTTCCGTAAGCATCCCAAACCCAGCGCTCGCAAACACCAAACCCAGACCTCCTCCCCTGATCAGCACAACACAGAGATACAGAGACCCAAGTCAGTAAGTTATTCACTTTGTGTAACTGTAACATTATTATAAAGCTAATTTTTTTTTGTCCTAGAGTCCACTTCCACCATTGAGCAGACCATTGTGCAGTCTTTAGGCATTGACCGCTACAGAGTTGCTACGGTAACTATAAATAAACCTGTGCTCTGTTGAACATGCATGAATATCAGTGTTTCCTGTTGGTGCTCTACTGCAAAAACCAGGTGAGGCAGAATATTGGGCAGTTAATTTCACATGTTTACTGTGTGTTGGGTGACATTTATATTTACCCTAGATCTGGTGTTTCTCTGTGGTGATCTGTTATTGTCTGCTCCTCATAAGTTATTAAATTAGTGCATCTCTATTTTTGTAGTCAGTTCAAACTGTCAAAAATGACTGCTATTGTGTTACAGTTGTCACTAAATGACTTATACAGTCAGTAATTATACACCCAATTAGTGTTTTTAAGGCAGGTGAAAAATAGTGATAAAGTAACACACACCAGTAGAGGGAGCTCTAACATCACCACCCTCACAACACGCACTGCAGAACAGATTAGCTGACCTGTGCTTCAGCCTTTGGGGCGCGCGCAGCTCAATTTGGGCCTCAATTTAGTGAAGAAAAATAAGTCACTTAAAATGTCCAACTTTTGTTAAGTTTTAAGTCTGAGGTTTTTTTACGTTAAATGTTTTATTTGATACTGCAGTGATCGAGTTGATTTACTGATAATAACATTATGTTGGGTATCATACAGATTATTTATACATTTTATTATGTTCAAGGTTTAATTCAAAGAAAATAGATTTTAAAAGACGTAAACATTAAATGTTGTGATGTCTATTTATTCTGCAGCCACACAGAGAAATTCAGGTCTGATCAGAGTTTATTCAAAACCTATGTTTATGCTGACTTTTCATTTCAACATTTATGATTAGACTTAATGATTATGAATATAAAAAAGTCAGAATGTAAAATATAAAAAAGATTCTTGCCAAATATCACAAGAGCAAATTTAATAATGAATAAATTTTCCCCTTCAGCACATTAGTGATGGTACAGTGCTGAGCGTAAATGAGTGCACCCCCTTTGAAAAGTAACATTTTAAACAATATCTCAATGAACACAAACAATT
>JAOANJ010000001.1:62067220-62078695 GCA_026413345.1 Ariopsis seemanni | reverse complement strand
TGATTTTCATGAGCTATAAGCCATAATCATCAAAATTAAAACAAAAAAGGCTTTAAATATTTCACTTTACATGTAATGAATATAGAATATATGAAAGTTTACCTTTTTGAATTAAATTATGAAAAAAAGGAACTTTTTCATGGTATTCTAATTTTTTGAGATGCACTAGTAGGTGTGAGCGGAGCCTGAGTATATGAGAATTACGACTGATCATGAATCGTTTTGAAGATTACAGACACAAAACCTCTGAAACTCCCACAAGGTATTCACTAGAATACACACACACACACACACACCTTCATCATCACACTGTGTTTCTCCTGGAAACGCTCATCATCTTCAGCTCCTGCCTTTAGTTATATCCCAATGTTATGCTGTTCGTCAGAGAACATATTTATTCACCCGTGGTTTATGTAGACTGTGTGAACTCACTCTCGATCTTCTCCTTACCAGGATTATGAGCTTGAGTTGGCATCGTACAGCGCTGGATTGGAGACGCTACTCAAAATTCCCATCAAGCGAACCATGCTGCAGTCTCCAGCGAACGTGCTGAACCAGGAGGTACTGAACCAGCTCAGCACTGTTTCTGTACAATAAACCAGAGCAGCTGTACACTGGAGTCGGGTCGCCTTGCATAAATAAACGGGGAGCTCGCTAAAAGTGCCAGAAAACCGGATATTAAAGCGTAGCTAGCTGCTTAGTGAGTTGTCGTCACTGGAATAGCTACACTTGCATACCATTACGCTATAAAATAAAACATTCAGTACATAAGCATTATCTGCTCAACTAGATTTTTTTTCTCAATTCTATGCAGATTTGATATGACACTGTAAAGCAACAAATCCAGATGATCATCTCGAACAATTCCTTAAACCATGGACCATAACGACGTTTCTTCTATTCCATGCTCACAGGATGAGTGTGTACGTGGCTAATATAGTTAAATCACGTTGCTAATCTAATCTGAGAACAAAGCTAGTACAAAGCGGAGTACATGTACACTGTCCTCTACAATTATTGGCCCCCTTGTAAAGATTAGTAAAAAGGATTAGAAAAAATCTACTTTTTGGTGAAGTCGCTTCATCTCACACTAAAGAAAAGATATAAAAATCCAACCTCTAATTGAAATCAGTTTATTCAGAATAAAATAAATTCCTCATCAAGAAATACTTATTTTCAATATTCAATATTATTTTTTACCCTTTTACTGAACTTTACAAGGGGTGCCAATAATTGTGGAGGGCACTGTAAATTAAACAACTGATTAGTGCACTATTTAATTAAAATTGGTTGGCTTTAGAAGCTACTGTATATTTATTGTAGCTACTAACTTTTCTCATTAGAACTAAAAAAAAGCTAGATAGGCCACGCCCACAATCGACAAAAGTATCGGTCACTACATGTCCACAAGAGACGAGCTACAAGTGAGACGAGAGACTCGTCACGTGCTCGTGTGACCGCAGCGTTAAAGGCGTTCAGTGTGCTCTGTAAATAAAATGATGGTTGTGTTTTTATTTTTATAAGATTGATTTTATGATATTGATTGTTCTTCTTCCTCCACGTCAGGCAGCAGATGTTCAGTCTCGTTATATCGAGCTGCTGACTCGCTCGGATGATTACTACAAGTTCCTCACACAGATGCAGAAGAACATGGAGGAGCTAAAGGTGAGTGCTCAGTTCATGGACTATAGTTTTATTATTTTATTTTAAGATATGTTTAGCAAGGAATAAAACACTGTGGGTTGTGCGGTTAGAGGAAAATAATCAACAGCAGGGTGGTGTGATAAATTGGAGTTGCTGTAAAAATAAATAAGTAGGATATACAGTAGCAGTCTAAAGTTTGGACACACCTTTTAATTTAGTGTTTTTTCTTGATTTTTATTAATTAAATGTCACTTCATGTCTTTAAAGTAATGATGGATGTCGTTTCTCTTTACTGAGTTGTTCGGTTCTTGACATAATATAGATTACTACAGTTGTGGAATCGGGCTATTTACTGTATTTTTGTTATTTACTGTTTACTATTTGATCTCAAATGCATTAAGACGGTAAGAAACTCGTCCACTAATTACCTTTTGACGAGACACATCTGTTAATTGAAAAGTATTCCAGGTGACTCCCTCATGAAGCTGGTTAAGAGAATGACGATAGTGTACAAAGAATCATCAAGGGAAACACTGGATACACTGAAGAATCTAAAATATCAAACATATTGTTTTTTTAACATTATTTTTGTTTCCCACATAATTCCAGACATATTCCAGATGTTATTTCATAGTGTTTGATGTCTTCAGTTTTGTTCTACAGTGTAGAGAACAGTCACAATACAGAAGCACCTAAATAAAGGTTTCATAGTTACATTTAATATCATGGAGCATCAGTGAAATGGGTTCGTTCCTGTTCTCACTTGCATTATAGCAGCAATAAACAGTCCTTCCCTCACCAGGCTCTCTTTATTCTCTCTCGTGAAGTTAATAAGAGAAAAAACACAACTTGTCGTGTTCCTGTGAAACTGTAAAGAAGTGTAAACTCCTCTGTCCTGAAGTTATTGCAAAACTGAAAGTTCCAGCTTCACCTCTGACTGATGCACAGCGCTGACACTGGAGACTCCTTCCAGAAATGTCTCCTGGCAGAAAACATCACCATATCAACAATTACATGTTTATTAATCCGTTTATGTGGCGTGTCTGCTGTATACATCCCTGTGAATGAGCTGTTACTATAGAAATCGTGCCGTATTCGAGCGAGGGTGTTAATATAAAGCTGTGGGTTTGCACCTGCACTGCTGTCAAAGCTGCTGTTATAGAGAATTCTTCTGACCAGTCAGAATTCTACAGCAGTATAGGATAGGTTCACAATCATTTCTGTTTTACCCATGTTTTAATGGTTCTGTTTTAACCATGTTTATTTAAATTGAATTAAAAGGTTACTAAACTGCCCGTAATTTAAGACACTTTTCTGCTGCTGTCTGTAGTTTCCTGTCAGTTAATGTCCTATACCACACCTAACATATTCCCCTGCAATGTGTTCTCTTCTTTTCAGATGCGAAACACTAAAATTGACCTTCTGGAGGAAGATCTAAGGCGTCTGAAGGATGAACTGCAGGACTACTCACATAAGAACAGGTCCCTGGAGGAGAGCTTGGCCCGTTACAAACTAGAACTCTCCCAATCTAAGGAACAGATAATCTCTATGGAGGAAGTGAAGAGCACTGAGGCTATGAGGTACCATAGCGCTAAGGAGAACCTGGACAGCACCCAACAGCAGCTAAATGAACTAAATGACCAGGTGGCGCGGCTCACGTTGCTTATTGATGAGGAGAAACGTAAGCGAAGACTGGCTGAGGACCGTTATACCAGCCAACAACAGGAGTATGAGGCCACCATCCGCAAGAGACAGAAAGAGCTGGATGAACTTAACTGGTCCAAGATTAATTTTGAGAAGGCCATCAAGGACAAGGAGCGGGAGATTGATAGTCTGAAGATGCAGTTAGAGGACGAGGCCTCCCGGCGCCGAGCAGCGGAATCTGAAACCTCTAAGGTAAGAAACCACTTGAACCAGGAGATCAGTACTCTAAAACAAACGTACGAGTCCGAGATCCACGTCACCAGAACCACTGTGCTCAAGGCCACACAGCAAAGAGAGGAGGACACCGCTGACCTGAGACTGCAGCTGGATAGGCTCATGGATGAGAAACGAGATCTTGAGGAGGAGCTCAGGAGGCTTCAGTTGTCCATCAGCCAAATGGAAGAAGCCAAAATGAGGGCTGAGCAGGAAGCACACCAACAAAGATCTTCAGGAACAGAGGAGAGCAGAAGGCGAAAGGAACTAGAGATACACATTCAAACCATCACACGACAGATGACTGAACTTGAGGCTACGCACAAGGAAGAACTCGCACAGGCCAACAACAGAATGCAAGAAAAGGTCCATCAGATTACGGTCCTTACTCACAACCAGGATGACGAGATCCGGAAGAGAAGAGCTCTGGAACAAGAGAATCAAAGACTTCGACAGGCAGAGGCCGACTTGCTCGCCAAGCATGCTTCTTCCCAGGAAGTCATAAACAAGCTAAAAATCACAGAGAAGGAGACAAACCTTATTTGTATTGAGCTGGAGAAACAAGCAAGTGAAAAAGGAAAAGTGGAGCAGAGCGCTGCCAGAATGCAGACTCGCATTAAAGATTTGCAACTCATGATAGACAACCTGGAGGCTGACCTGGAGAAAGAGAAAAAAAGCAGACAGGATGAGCTTACAAGGAGAAAGAGAATAGAAAGTGAACTGGAAAGGGTGAATCAGTTGTGCAGAGAGTACACAACTACCATTAACACTCTACGTGTCCATAAGGAAGAGGAGAGTGCTGCCGGCCGAAGACATGAACAGGAGCTCCATCATGTCCAGGAGGAGCTGAACAGATGTCAGAAGGAATACAAAGTAACTTCGGAGAAACTTAACAGGCTGACGGCTGAGCTGAAGGCCTTGCAACAGCAGCTGACTCAAGAGCAGGCCCGTGTGCGAGAGGTTAACCTACGCAACGAGAGTCTCTACAAGACCATTGAGGAGAAGAGCCGAGGGCTAAATGAAAGAATGTCTGAAATTGAGAAGCTCAAGAGTCTTACTCAAAGCCTCACCAAGGAAAGGCTGAAACTAGAGGAGGACCTGAGGAGTACACGCCAGGAACGGGATGACTTGCGGAGCAACAAAAACAGCAATGAGAGTGAACACATGACCCAAATGTCAGCCATACAGCTCCAGCTTCAGAGCTCAAATAAGAGAGGCCTAGAGCTCCAGGCCCACATTAGTGAGCTGACAAAAGAGAGGGAAAATTTAAAGGCGGAAATAGCCAAAATCCAAAAGCAGTACACGGAGGTATTTTAGTAGATAAATTACATTATAAAATCCACCACATTCCTTTCACTGTTGCTTCTTTTGATTAATGCTGCTGTATTTTGCTTTATAACTGTGCATAATTTATACTCCAATCACCAAATTTACCAAGACTCTTAAATCATTCATTCCATACATTATGCTTCTTGCTTCGTGCTTCATGCTTAGTAATGTGTTTTGTTTTTGTATCATGGTTCAAGTGATTAAATATGTAATAATATCATGCTATTGTTTTTTTTCCCCCCAGACATCTCTGATGGTCCACGAGTCTCAGACACACTACAAGGAGATCCTACATGAAAGGGATAATCTCCTGGCCAAGCTTAAGTTGCTGGAAATGGAAAAGGGGAAGCAGCAGCGCGCTGAGGAAGAACTGAGTCGCATCAAGATGTCACTGGAATCAGAGATGCGTCAGAAGCAGCACCTCCAGGGGGAAAAGGACAAAATCCACAAGGATTTTCTCTACTGGAAAAGCCAATATGAGATAAAGGATGGTCAGGTTAGACAGTGTCAGGCAGATAAAGACAAGGCAGAGAGGGACAGGGCTTCACTGCGCAATGAGATTACAAAACTGACAGCTGAGCTGAGAAGTGTGGAGGAACGGTACCGGACTCGGCTACAGAGCTCCGAGTTAGAAGTGTCTGAACTCATCCACAAGCGAGAGGCTCTGGAAAGGGAGCTGAGGAAACTGCAACAACGTTCACATACCTTCTCTAAGCAGACTCAGACAGATGAGAATGTGGCAATGATTGACCCATCAAAGCTTGTTTTTGATGGCATTCGCCGAAAAGTAACGGCTCATCAGCTCTGTGACTGCGGGATCATTGATAAAGCTACCCTCGATAAGCTGCTGAAGGGCCAGATCACAGTGTCGGATGTTTCACTGTCAATACACCCCAGTCTTAAGGGTACAGGGGTTATTGCAGGTGTTCAGCAAGATTCCCATAGCAGAATGCCAATCACAGAAGCTAAAAGTAAGAACCTGCTGAGTCCACAGAGTGCCATAATGTTGCTGGAAGCTCAAGCTGCCACTGGTCATGTGATTGATCCAAAGTTTAATGAGAAGATGCCAGTAGATACAGCCTGCTCGAGAGGTATTGTTGACACAGAGGACAGGGATGTCCTCATTACAGCTGAGGCAGCTTGCACAGGGTTCAAGGATCCATTCACAGGAAAAGTTTTGTCCGTTGGACAGGCATGCAAAAAAGGGCGACTTAACAGGGAGAAGGCCATTCAATTACTTCAGGCTCAAGAAGCCGTGGGAGGGATAATTGACCCTGTGCTAAGCGTGTTTCTACCCAAAGACACTGCCTTAGACCGTGGCTTAATTGATGAAGACCTTTATCGTGCATTGAACAAAAAGCCAGCTTGTTATATCAATCCAGCAACTGCAGAGAAGATCAGCTACAGTGACTTAAGGAAGAAGTGTGTCACAGAACATGCAACTGGCCTTCTTCTGCTCCCAGTAAATGATAACTCTGAGTTTGTCCAGGGAATCCGTGGTCCAGTCTCACTCACTGAGCTTGTAAATTCCGACCTCATTAATGAGGGAGATTTGGACAAAGTGAAACGAGGCGTTCTCACAACTAAAGATATTGAAAATAGGCTGAAGATGTACCTTACTGGCTCTGGCTGCATTGCTGGCATTTATGATGAGGCTAAAGATAGAGTCCTGCCCTTCTACCAGGCCATGAAAGAACATCTTCTCCGTCCAGGAACAACATTGGAGCTTCTGGAAGCACAAGCTGCATCAGGCTTCATGATTGATCCGGTCAATAAGGTTTATATGACAGTGGGGGATGCATGGAAGAGAGGCCTAGTAGGTAAAGAATTTAAAGATAAACTGCTGTCTGCTGAGAAGGCTGTGACTGGATATCGTGATCCCGGTACAGGGCAGCTCATCTCACTCTTTGAAGCTATTGAAAAAGAGATTATTGAAAAGGGGCATGGCATTAGACTTCTGGAGGCTCAGATAGCCAGCGGCGGCATCATCGATCCTAAAGAGAGCCATCGCATTGATGTGGAAGTGGCTTACCGAAGAGGTTACTTTGACCGTGAAATGAATGAAATTCTGACATATGAGGGTGATGACACAAAGGGCTTCTTTGACCCAAACACTCATGAAAATCTGACCTATCTGCAGCTGCAGAAGAGATGTATTTCTGACCCCAAGACTGGTCTGCTCCTGCTGCCTCTGAAGGACAAAAACAAGCAGAAGCAGCAGTCAAGTCAAAAAAACACTCTTCGCAAAAGGAGAGTAGTGATCGTAGACCCCGACACAGGCAAAGAGATGTCTGTTCGTGAGGCGTATCACAGAGAACTGATCGACTATGACACATTTCTGAATCTTTCGGAACAAGAATGCGAGTGGGAGGAGATCACCATCACAGAATCACCTGGCAAGACTCGACTAGTTATTGTTGACCGTAAAACAGGTATACAGTACGATGTCCATGACTCCCTGGAAAAGGGTATTATTCAGAAAAGTGCCTTAGACCAGTACCGCTCAGGATCCCTCACGCTCACCCAGTTTGCTAATCTCCTTTCAAACAAAGGCACAAGTGCTGAGCTTTCCATCTGCACCAGCGTTCCAGATGATGTTACGACCTGCAGTAGCCCCACTGAAGTTACACCATCTTCTCCAACAGTCCGCAAACGCTTTGCTAGTGTTTCCATCACACTCTCTCCTCCTTCTGATCTACTGGATGACCAGAGCCCAGTGGCAGCCATCTTTGACACTGAAACTTTGGAGAAAATCACAGTAACTGAAGCTCAGCGTCGTGGAATAGTTGATATGATCACGGCTCAGAGGCTCCTGGAGGCCCAGGCCTGCACTGGAGGTCTTATAAACCCTGCCACTGGTAAAAGGCTTTCTCTGCAAGACGCTGTACATCAGAGCATAATTGATGAGGACATGGCCACCAAGCTCAAACCAGCTCAAAAAGCTTACACTGGATTTGAGGATGTGAAAAGCAAAAGGAAATTGTCAGCTGCAGAGGCCATTAAAGAGAAATGGTTACCGTATGAGGCTGGGCAGAGATTCCTGGAATTCCAGTACCTGACCGGGGGACTGCTGGAACCAGGAAGTGGTAAGCGAGTCAGCACTGAAGAAGCCATTCGAAGAGGATGGCTGGATGGTAAAGGAGCCCAGAAGCTGCAAGACACCAGGAGCTACTTGAAGAGCCTCACCTGCCCTAAAACCAAGCTAAAGATTTCATATAAAGAGGCAATGGACAACTGCATGGTGGAAGAGACTAATGGAATGAAAATGCTCCAAGCCACATCTGTGTCCACCAAGGGTATCAGTAGCCCGTATAACGTCTCTGGTTCCAATTCCCGCACCGGATCCCGGAGTGGCTCCAGGAGTGGGTCACGCCGAGGCAGCGTCGATTACACAACCACTTACACTTACACTTCTTCCACTTCTAACACATTTAGTTCATTCCCTTAACATTTTCAAACGTATCTGTGGCGGCTAATACTTTCTCATACACAGCTGCTCATTTTCTACATATATATCAACAACTATTCGGTTAAAGTAGGGTTTGGGAATATTATACATGACTCCTAGGATTCTCGCGTACCTAATCCTTTTTATTTGGGTGCCTCTGGTTATTATTAGTTGTTATTTTTTAGGTGCTTCTTTTTCTGTCCTGCATTTTAAATCAGTACATTTTTACATAATGTTATGGTCGTGATTATACTTTAAAAATCCACATGCATCGAGTTATCTACAAATTGTTATTTTCATTGTTATTTGGAGCTTGATTAAGTCAAATCAAGTAATTTTATTTACAGAGTGCTTTTAACAAGAGGCATTATTGCAAAGCAGCTTTACAGAAAAATAAAGTTTTAAAACATATGAACTAATAAATTTATCCCGAATGAGCAAGCATTTTCAGAGCATTAAAATTGTAATAATGCAGAATCTTATAAAATTAGAGAAATTGTTAGAGTAAGTAATTTTATAAAGTATAATTTGAAGAATGTCAACACAATTTGTACTAACAAAAGATGGCAAATAAACTCAGTTTTCACTCATTTTGGGTCATTGGTTTTTACTTTATGTGATGGTGCCAGGAGAATCACATCAAACATTAAGAAATTACATGGGTTTATGATGGAAGGGACTGTGAGCATTGTGAGATAAAAAGCCAACATTGTCCTTGCAGTAGTAAATCCAATGAAAAAGGCAAAAGAAAATATTTTTATAGCACAGTGACAAGATTAAGCATTATTCAGAGATTATGTGAGAGTTACACACTCAGTGTGTGGCTGGAGTTTTCGTTTATCTAAAACAGGATTTTTCTAGTGTGAGATTGGATCGAGTGAAGAGCAGTATGAAGTCCAGTGCCACCATCTGACAGGATGAGATTTATGTTTTGGTTGTAAGCACCCTCAAAAGCATGATGTAATGTCATTCGAGGATAATATTAAACACAAATAAGGCACTGTTCATTCATTAATATCATCTCTTTAAATTACATGAGAAGGGTATTAGACACATCTTAATCAGAGACATCGATGATTTATTTATGAATAAAATTGAGTGACACTCAGTGAATATCAGTTTAATTGCATTTAATCTCAACCTTAGAGGAACCTTAAGTTTAGTAGTGTATTTAAGTTCTTTTACTGAACTTTTAAATTCATTAACTATACTTGTAACTTTAAGACCCTTTATTGGTGTTCTTAAAAGTAGTAGTGACTTTAAGTATGTTTAAATGTTAAATTTGGTAACTTTAAGTGACATCTTAAGCATTATTTTTAACAGCATTTTGTTATATTTAATAAGTCATGGAAAGTCACTTAAAGTTATACAATAAGAATTTTTAAATTTATCAGTAAATACACTGAAATTTAGCATTTCATAAATTTTTAGAATAATTTAAGAATATCTTAAAGCTGTTAATCTATCTAGTGTGAACTTATTTTCTCTGTAAGTGTATCAGACGAGCGTATCCTTCATGTATGTTTTCTTACAGAAGAGGGCATCAATTTAACACAAAGACTTGCTTTATCTTATTAAATCGACGGCATTCATCCAAATGTGGAGATCAGAAAGTTGACTGAAGTGGCTGTCTAACCTGACTCTGAACACCAGGAACTTTCCTCATGTGAATGCTCTGAACACAGCCCTGGAACTCACCCGTTCTGTGGAGGGAAGTTGCAGGGTCCCGCTGTGGCCCTGTAGCAGTTTATATCTGCATTGTGATTGGCCACAGGGTTCTGAGAGTGGCCTGAAACAAACTTTGGAAAATCCTGAGTGTTCATATTATTTTCATTACAGTTGTTTGTTCTATTTAAAGTAAAATTAAAAAAAAAGAAAAACAAGTTTTGAGATGATGTTTAAGCAACTGACAGAAAATATCAAACATTTCAAAATACAAATCCCATTTCCAGAAAAATTAGAATATTTTCCAAAATGCGATAAAAACTAAAATCTGTGATTTGTTAATTCACGTGAACCTTTATTTAACTGACAAAAGTACAAAGAAAGTATTTTCAATAATTTTACTGACCAACTTAATTGTATTTTGTAAATATAAATAAAGTTAGAATTTGATGCTTAGAACACACTCAAAAAAAGTTGGGACAGAGGCAGACACACAGCTTGTGAACAGGCAAGGCAGGCAACTGCTTGGGGCCCCCTGGCCCAGGAGCCCCCCGAGAGCCGGGGCCCGAGGGCTTATTTATTTTGGTTTTTATTGTTCTTTACCACTGTATTTTCACATTTGGAATTTAAAAAACTTTGGTTTCATACATTTTTCGTTGGTGTCAGATTATTTATAATACAGTATATTGGTGATGAACACTGGTCAGAAGGGCCCCTTGGAAATTTTTGCTTGGGGCCACAACAGGCTCTAGAATCACCTCTGAGTCCAAGTACACACACACGTTTGTCTCCCTATCTTTGTGAGGACCTTCCACTGACACAATTATTAATGCAGTGAGTTAATTCTATCCCTCACCTAAACCTGACCCTGACTTTAACCTTCGTAAAGAAAAGGAAACTCTTTGGCGCTTTTATTTTTGAAACAACAACAATTTCCTTGTGCGGCCATTTGGAAGGTCGAAATTGTCAGGTTTTAGTATCCTTGTGGGGACAGTTGGGCCTCAGTAGTATATAAAAACACACACTCATGCAGCTTAAGGCAACAGCAGGAAACGACGTGAACCCGTTTCCTGTATATTTACAGTTTTTTGCTTTCAAGCACACTTCTGAGATATCGTGATATCTTTCTTTTTCAAAAATTTTTCAATAAATTGAATTACAGACAGATCAGGAGCAGCCAGTGCAGGTTTGAAATGTTGTTATTCTTACGGATTTGGTCAAATCAAGGTTCCTTTGGTTCTGTAGAACATTTATGATGACGTGCATCAGCCAGAGTGCTGCACAACGTCTTTTCACCGCCGGGGTGAAATGAGAGAAATTACAAATAAAAAGAAATAAAATAATTAATATGAAGGATGAGTTAAAGTATTATGAGACAAAAACCACACGTACATATACAGTGGTGCTTGAAAGTTTGTGAACCCTTTAGAATTTTCTATAGTTCTGCATAAATATGACCTAAAACAACATCA